>BMAV01021593.1:0-45484 GCA_019973955.1 Trichonephila inaurata madagascariensis
AAAATTCATCATATAACTTTATCTCTCAAAACATTCTTTGGTTAATTATAGGCAAACCCATAACTAGAAGAAATCGAGCTGTTAATCCAGTTTCCAAATCATTTAGGTAATAAACTGATGATTTGTCTGTGCCTAAAAATTCTTGCTGTTAAAAATTTTTTATTGCTGATAAAGTAGGTCAAAATAAGCGCATGTCAATCATTGTATCACAGTAGTTAATTTATTTCTTTCAAAAATGCAAAATAAATAAATGTTTTAAGCCGAAGGAATAGGCAACCCTAATTCCAAATTTATGCAGGATATCTCATTTGTAAAAGGTTAGATCATATCTCCTTTACCGAGGTCGGCAATTCTAATCAAAACAGTATTCCACATCAACGCCATCTAGCGTTCCTTTTAAAACGCCGACATCAACCTTTTTCGGCAGAGGCCCACTAAAACCCGTCGAGAAATGTCGTATTTCGCGCGTCAGCGCTATTCGTACACGCCAGGCGGTAAGTCTTATTATCACCATAATAAGTTCTATTTAATCTCAATTGCCTCCCTTAATGTAATGTGATCTAACTTTCCTGTTCTTCCGAACTATGCTTATCTAACTTTCCTATTCTTTTGAAATATTCCCCATGTAAATACTCCCCTATAATTCATAATAAATTATTTAGTTTTCAACCAGTTTCTTTCTTAAACTATGTTGTCTATTTTATTTCAAAATTAACTAATACATCCTAAAAACCCCTAGACACCACACCATAAAAACCCCGCTATCTGAAGCATACCACCTTTTGGAAGATTTCGGTTGGATTCCCACATTTATTTTCAGAGATTTTGAAGAGAATTTTAAAAAATTTATACTCTTTCCTTTGTTATTTTCAAATAGATTATTTTTAGGAAAACACCACACACTCATTCCTTGAAGTGATAACACTGGGCAACAATGAAACAGCTTCTTACGTGAAAATACCAAATCTTGAATGAATTTTAAGTACTGTACACGAATATCACGTCAAAAAAAAGCTAATTAGCTATCTAATATTTTTACTTTTTTTGTTGTAAAGGTGCATTAATATAATTCAAAATATATAAATTATAATGTATTGTATTTGTAATTAATATAATTTTTTAATATTCATTATTTAAATAATTCATTATATATGTATACTCCGTTAATATATTTTATTGTTGCTATTTCTAATCCCAGATTGTCTAACAATGCTAGACAATCTCCATGAATCCAAAAACATCAAGAAATTCTAAAAACAGAAGACAATCCAGAAGGACCCCACCTTTCTAAAATCCAAGCAAATCAAGAAGTGAGCAGGAGAGTAGCTAGGAATAACACAATACCGGAAATATCTTTTGACCTTAGCAAATAGTGAGATCCTTTATATGGCCGCTCACAAAGCGCAAGAAGGCAGTCTGGTATTTCCTAAGCGTACGCTGGAATGAAGCTTCTGGATTTATTCAGAAGTACCAGCTTCTAGAAGTTTCACCAAGAATAAAAGGAGGACAATTAAATACCCAAACATGCCATCTGCTTTGCGACAACTCATGGGGAAGAGCTCCTCCTTGTTTCTGAGCCTCCTACAAATTTTCTATTAGTTCAGACGAGATGGATCTCAATACGTCGTAATAATTTCCCCAAGCGTTGACGTCAGTTTCTGGAGGTAGTATAATGATCCCTTTTCGTGCTTTGATGTGACATCTTCTACGCAAAAAATTACCTCGCTTGAAATGAATAATCTTGTCCGCAATTTGAATCTACAAAAGAGCAAAGTTGAGATATTGGCCTCAAGACTTAAAAGCCAAAATTTCGAAGAAAATATCGGAGGGATTTCTTTTCACACACGCAATCCGCTTTCTGAATCTTGCCTTAAAAAAGAAGAAAATATTATGTTCTACGGCAGGAGTATCCAACCCAAATGACTTTGCGGTCCTTTCGGGAAAAACATTATAATCTTGCGGGCCGCACATGAAAATATGTACCTTTATATCAAATTTGGAAACAAAAAAAAATTTATTGCAGTAAAAAATTAAAACACAATGCATTATTATAATTGCTTTCATTATTTTTCATGTATTCATAGATAATATAATAATGTTTATATAATATAATAATGCAATGATCAAATAATGTTTAAAATATTACAGTTGCCATTTTCTTGAAAATTACGGTGTTCCTATTGAATTGATTTTTCATTACTCATTGTTGAAATTTGATAGTGCTGTCATTCGCAAACGATTAAGTATACATTATCCTTTATCTTAACCGTCCTGATTATTTTTTTAAACTTGTGACAAGTGCACGTGGCCATGGGGTCATTGTTTATTGTCTGGCCTCGGGCAAACGTCGACACCCAGTCTGGAAGTCTTAATGGCCAAAGAGCAAAACCCCATTGACAATTCGAAGCCTGTCTAAAAGAACCAGGTCGCCATGGCGGGAGTCGGGGGAATGAGTTTAGGGAAACCCAATTTGGGACAATGCATAAAATCTAGGTTTTTCTAAGACGACTGGCGCCCCCAAATTCGGCTGCCCAGTGCATTTTTGTTGCCCCAAAAATAGGCCCCGATTTTTGGGGGACAAAAAAATTTTGTGGCTGCAAATGGAAAAATGGGGGCATGTTTGGACCTGCCCTGGGTTTTTAAAAATTTTTTTTAGAAGAGAGATCCTGGATGGAAAAAAAACGGAGAACCCTGAAAAAAGGGGTTGGAGAGGAAGGGAAAAGAAATGAGAAACGATGAACCCGGTGGCGTTGAGATGACTAGTGCTTTGGGGGAAAAGGTTTGCCCCCGTGGATGACTGCTGCACCGGCGGGTATATTTATGGTTTTTATTACTCCATATATAGTAACCTATGAAACAAAAAAACTGCTTTAATTTTAAAATGAGGCTTTGACAATTTTTTCTTTGTTTGGTATCTACTCACGACGTTACAGTATCAAATCATTAATCCTCCTTTGTATATCACACTTGGCCTTGTCAAAAACTCGGTAAGAGCTATGCATAAGAATGAAAAGCATTCAAATACTTATATATAAATGAAAAGACAAAACCTCAAAATTAAAGGCGTCATTTTTGTGGGTGAGTGAGTGAATGATTGAATATTAACGTCGCTTTGTTGAGCTACACGAGGGCTTTTGCGACGGGCCACGTAATTTTGAACCCCGGTCGAGTGACGTGACGACACCGAGCTGGCACACCTGTCTCTTGCTACCACCCACAAAGGGGGGGGACTTTTCGCTCGACGGTTTAACGTGCAACCCCCGTACACGGGGGTTCTTTTGTGGTACTGGGCCGAACTGGTGACAAGGCCAGCCACATCCATATTTAAAATAGGCTACCGCGGACCCACTGACTAATGGAAGAATAGGGGGAGTTCCCCACGAAACCACTAATGATTGTACTTATTTCTCTGGACCCTCTAAATCTCTTCGCTTTCGTCTCTGAATCCTTCAAGCGTCATTGCTCTGTCACAAGTACGAGCTTAGTGGATGTACTCTTTTTTTCATTACGGTTTTTCTCTTGCACCCTTCCCTGTAAATGGTTTTGTTTTTTTCCCAAAATTGATTGAAAGGGTGCTAATATTCTTTTTTAAAATAACTCTGGGAATTGGATGTCTGTCTTGGATAATAGATATTGTTGAATGGAGGTAATTTTAATATTCGTAAAAACCCTTTTCGTTTTAACCAACGTTATATAGATGCTGCTGATAGAACCCCTGATTTTTCCTTTTTGTGTTCATGATAAATTTCAAATTTTGTCTGGTAATCACTTTTTTAATTCATTTAACAAAATATGGAAGCAATGTGGTCTGTAACCCAATGGGTTTCGTCCGGGAAAACCCCGGCCATAGTGTAGCGGGTTTCCTTGGGCCCCTAAAAAACCCCTTGAGGCTTCTATACATTAAATCTGTCTAGGCTCAATGTCCTCCTGTGGGTGTGATAGTTAGGACAAGAGGGTGAGAGCTCAGGTGTTATCCTCGTCACTTGATCACGGCTCAGAATTACGAGGTTTGTCACTAATAGTCCTCTTGCTTTTTGTTGGTGCAACCTTAAAATATAACTCACTATAATTCTCATTAAAACATCACTCGTTTAGTAATACCTCTAGGCTTTGACAGAAAAGCTAATGAAACAAGCATTACATTGTTAGGATTTGTCAATGAAGTTTGGCCGTGATGATTATAGTCCAAAGTTTTACATTTTCAGGTAGAATCTTTCAAAGTATAATTAATATTACTGTGAATTCTTGATGCATTTCAACTTTTATATAGTTCCTTTTTTTCTTAAAAATCAATTGGCCTCGTAGCTTAATAATGAGGGGTGATAACAGACTTGTGGCTGGTGTGTTATTAAAACGCAAGTGCCACCCCTAAATTACTGGGTGTGGGAAGCCGATGCACGTTAAATCTGGAGCTCAAGCTTTCTCCCATTGGTGTAGTGTAGTTAGGTAAGAGGGTGCCAGTCGTTAGTGTCAGTCCCGGGTCACTTGACTATGTAGCAGAACTACGAGGTCCTTTTCTCTTTAATAGCCCCTTACGTTTCCTTTTTAGTGTGACGCTAATGAACACCTCTGAATTTTCGTGAATCATAAGTTTCTTGTAACCCTGCAGTGAGAAATGGCACCCCCTTACATTGCGAGGGGTCTCCAGGGGCACTAGGGGCCAATGCGACTGATTGCTGTACGTTTTGGGTATGGGGCCCAAAATTGTTTTGCAGGTGTGTTGGTATCTCCTCCGTTAAAGTCGCCCTTATTGCTAATATCTCTCATCCATTGATGTGTTAAGTGGAGTCATCTAAGAGAGTATAAAGAATTGAGATGCAAATTTGTCTTCCTATGTACATATTTTCATTAACTCAAACATTTAGCATTTTTCTCATTTATAAACGTTTGATTTTTCCTATTAACTCAATTTTTAAAGTACTATGCCGCACGCACAAAAAAAGGGTCTAAAAAATAATTTTACCAAAGGAGGAAAAAATTTTCCTGAAATGAAAGATGTTTTTTTTTTTTAAATTTCGTTTTATAAGGTGATCAGATTTTAAAAATTTGGGATCCGGGATTTTTTCTTTTTTGTTATTTTTTTCCCTAAATTTTCTAAAAAAAATTTAAAAATTTTTTGGTTTATTTGTTCTATTATGGAATATTAGATGATTAGTTTGCTTTTCCACATGTTTACATAAAATTGCATTTGAGTTTAATAACTATCAAATAAGAAAAATAAATAAATAATAAGGGGTTTTTAAAAAAAAAAAAGTTTTTAAAAACAACGCGAAAAGAAAAAAAAATTATTTCCGAAAGGAAAAAAAAATTAATTCAAACTAAAAAAAGTTTTGATGATAGTAACGGATATTTTTTTAAAACCAAACTTTTTATCCTTTAAAAAAATCATATTTTAATTACAAAACCCCAAGTTAAAGAACCCAAAATTTTTCAACCATACGTTTTTTTAAACAAAACCATAGATCTGTTTTTATCTTAGATACAGTAAGACTTCTGATCAGCTTATAAGAAACGCACCAAGGCCAGTTTTAACAATATAAAGTAAATGTAAAAAAATCATACATTCAACGCAAATAAAACTGAAGTGCATTATTTAAATATTTTTCGTCTTTTTAATGGGTCAATTAATTTGATTTTAGAAAATTTAAAACAATGTTTTTAAAGGCTGATTACGCAGATAAGATAAAATATTTTAAACAGTAAAAAATTAAACCATTTCCAAATAAAAATGTAAGCCATCATCTTTTTAAGATTTTGTTCCAATAGCCCAACCATTTTGCAAAAAAAGGGTTTTGTACACCGTGGAAATTTTCTTTGCGTCTGGGCCCGCAAGCGTTTTTCCAAGGGATTATTTATCGTTGTTTCATTTAGTTGGTAATTTTTTTGAGTTTATCATTTCATATTTTGCATAAGCAATATTTAAAGTTTCTGTTCCCGTATACCCTGCATTTGGAAATTTTAAATCTAGTTTTCGTTCTTCTTTAAATCTTTAAAAAGGAATTACATAAATAATGGCCAATGATCCTCAAATTTAAAAAGGGTATTCAAAATAGAGGTAGAGTGCAAAAGCCCCCGTCGTACTATGGTTTTCCCTGCAAAGAACATTATAGCCCCAAACGAACCATACCCAATATAAAGGTGTGATCTTTGCTTGAAACGACACCCAGGGAGTTTACAAAACGTTTGGGAAAATGACCAAAAAATTGAGGGGGTTTTTCCCCAACGTCCCCATAGTTTTGGGTTGGTCAAGATGGATCTAAATCTGATAAAAAACACCATTAATGAGCTTGCAAAGAAAAAATTTTTTTAAACCTTTTTCCCTTTTTAGAGCAGCGAAAAAGTTTCCCAAAAGGAAATTTCTATAAAAAAAAGGAAAATAATTTTCCCCAAAATTTATTAAAACTGTAACAAAAAAAGAAAATTAAAAAGGAAAACTAGAAAATAGCAAGTTTTTTATTTTATAAAAATATATTTTATTTTAAAAGTTTTTGATTTTAAGGTTGACTTCAGCTTGATATTCTTATATTTTCAAAAGTATTTTGAAAGTCTGAAAACGGGTACCCCAAAGGTAAAACCATTTACAATTTTAAAGAAAGTCCTTTTTGGGATGATAAACCGAATAAGTAATTTAATCGATAGAAAAATGTTACCCCCCCAAAAAAATAAAAAATAAATTCTAAAGGAAAAAATTAAGAAACAGATGATTATAAAAAGGATCCTATCCAATATTGTTTGTTCGATAAATTAAAAAAACACACACACACACACAAAATATATATATATAACCGAAAAGGATTAACCCCGTGTTTGGGGACTAAGGACGTAAAAAAAGATATTCAAATTCTTTTACTTTTATGGGGTTTTGGGAAATTTTTATTTAAAATTTTAAGATCCCCCAAGCTCTATTGCCCCCAAAAATGAAAGAGGAATAAGGGCTGGCACAAAAAAACCCAATTCCCCAACCGTGATGATAAGAATAGTAATTTAAAAAACTCAACCACCGCGGTTGAACAGAGGTATATATGCACCCAGGGGTTAAAGGGGCCCCAAAAAATCTAAATTTTTTGTCAATACTTTTCCGAATCCTACTACTATTTTAAGCAACAAAGGGAGGAAATAAGGGTTTTTCATTTTTTTCCCATTACTGAACGGAATCCACTCTGTTTCTATTTCCCTCAGTTTTAATACCTTATTGATAATAGTATTTAAATTACATTTTTCATCTAAGGGTAACTTTTCTTTTATTTTATCTGAAATTTATTCTTTTAATCATGATAATAGCAATTATAACCATACTATAGTAAAAAACTTCAATACGAATGCTGCAATCTCTGAATTAGCACGTTGAACTACACAGTAGAGAATTGTTTATAGTGAGTGATAATGGCAGATAACTAAAAGGCTTAGAATGTACCGGAGTTACATTATCTTTTGAGGTCCACTCTTTTTGTGGTCTCTTTTGGGAATCCAAAGTTAGCAAAGGCCTCGAGCTCGATTTATCATCTTAGTAATGGATGGAAAATTCTTGACCTAAAGTTTTTTATCGTCGTGGTGGATTTACCAAATAAAATTATTTTTAAAACCAAATATTTTCCTAATAAATTAATTTTTTGTCTTAGAAAATACTAAGTGGAACTATCAAAACAACCGAATTGAATTATTAAAATATTTTAACAAAGAATTTTTATGCACATAATAATCAAACGTTTAATATCATGAATATAAAAATGTTTAATTATTGATATCGAAGTATCCAACAAGTTTCTAATTTCACGTATTAGACTAATAAAATAAAATATAACAGGAATAAAGTCAATGATGTTTTAGAGAGAATTTAAATATTTTAAAATTATAACTTATTTCATGAAAAGAGAGAGGATGTTAAAATTATTTATAATACGCATAAACTTTGTATAAAATTAATGAAATTAAAAATAAACAGTATGCCTTAAAAAGTTTAAAAAGTGAGAAATTTTAAAAATACAATAGCAAAATATAGATTGAAATTTGAAATTTTTTTGGAGGGTGGGAAATAGAATCCTAACTTTTGAACAATTTGTAGAGGATTCGGAACCGCATACAGAATGTAGAAGTAATTGAGAGTTTAAGTATAAAGCTATAATAGTTTTAATTAAGAAGCCCAGCGGTTTGTGCATTGCGCTTCCCCACCACTTGTCTGAGGTTCAAACCCAGGGCTGGGAAAGGTCAACTAAGCCTTTCATTGCTTCAGTGGGTCAACAAAAGAGTACCAGGCTAGCTCGAAAACTTGACACTGAAGGTTTCGCGTCAGAATGACCACCAGACCAGAAAATCTACTCATGCACCTCAGGACCCAAAGTCCACGTATACTGATTTGGGTGCAGTAGGTCATGGCCCTCATGGACCGTTGTGCCATTGAGTTAAGTTGTGTGGATAGAGTAGTGTTATTTAAATTTAAGTATTTAGTAATGGAAAACAATTGATGCCTCTCTTTTTTATTTTAATTCTTCTAACCTGAATCACACCCTGATGAGAGAATTATCAGGGAATTTCTGTTTCAGAGGGCCACAACAAGTTCAGAAATGGCACATCAGCAGGAGTTAAGAGATTTGTAAGGATTTATTGCAGAATTTAGAATTGTTTTCGTAAGAAGAAAGATACTTCGTTTGAACTGAATGACCTTGTCTGTGATTCGGATCTGTTCAAATGGAAGACAGAGATATCTGCCTGTACGGACATCATTACTGACCTGGGTGGACTTATCATTAGAAGAGAACTTAGAAACGATTTAGCAAGGAGAGAGGCCTTTGTTGGCAAGGCCAATATCCGACCGCAATCTTCTTGCAAATTTTTTTCACCACCTATTCCCGAACTAAAAATTATATATAGCAGATTGTGATTTAATAGACATATTAATTGTTTGTAAAAGATACGAACAAAAAATCTTAAATCAGCAGCAATTTCGTCAATGCAAGAGTTAGGTAAAACGAGATCTTTAGGCAGGCACGAAATATTCCTTATCCACGAGAAGAGATATGGAATTCATTCTGGAGTGCTTCCACCCACCCCAGAGTCTGACAAGAGAGGCAATGTGCCGGTCAACTGGCACATGCCAAGCTATTGTTCTTTCCTAGACTATAGCACGTATATATTACTGTAGAATCAAGATGAGGATTCGATAAACCCAAGACAACCCTTTTATCTGCAGGACTAGCCCCACATCAGTGATTTCTCGGGGACTCCAAGAGACCCCAAAGGAGATTTATCACAACTCAAATGTTAGCAGCGAGTTCAATTCGACCCCTCGTTAACATAGACATGCTAGCCAAAGCGAATGCAAAGGCAAATCTAGGATACCATTTTGTTCCTTAAAGAAAGCCGCACAAAGCAAATATGTGAAATCACAAACAAACCGTGTCGGTCAAAATAAATATACAAGTTAAGCAACGAAAAGGTAAATGAAAAATCAGCACGAAGCAAATTGGATACCAAATCACTCATGGCAAAATGTTATTAATAAAGATTAATAAATGAACAATTATAAAACAAAGAAGATTTTTTTGTGATTATTTAAGTGTTTGAACTGTTGTGCAGTTCAGAAAATGAAAGAGAAACTTGAATGACAAAAAAGATGGTCAAAAATAGAGAAAATTCGCTTTGTTAACACCCATCGGCGTTACACCAGAGTTTACCAAGTGTATTAAACAACTTCAAAAATATAAAAACTTCACTAGAAAATCTGGGGGTTGTGCCACCTCGATCATATAAAGAAGATCGTCCCTTGAGGATTTGATGACTTGTAGATGGAGATAAAAAAATAATATAATTTTTTGGGGTTTTTTTTTCCCAAAACTTGTGCCCCCCGGAGCTTTTCGGGCCCTATTAAATCACTGAAGGCCTGTCATGTAGAGCGGCTAGAAAAAATTTTTGAATCTGAACTAAATACCTACCGTTGAAAGAAAAACTTGAAAAAACCCCTTTTTTTTTTAATTTTTTGTTTAGCACAGATCATAGAAACCCAAAATAGGATTCACTGTTTCGTGAAAATTTTCACATATTTAAAAAACGGGAATTTTTTTTTTAAAAAAAATTAATGCACAAATTCTAAAATTGGAAATTTACAATAAATAAAAAAAAGTCAGAAATCAAAAAAAAGCGAAAAATTTTGGTTTTTTTAAACCTTTTTAAATTTTAAAAAGGGAAAGTTATACGTATCCAAAAAAAGGATCCTTTTGAAAGAATACGGTTTTTCATTTTTTAAAACAAAACATATAAAAAGATAATCAATTTTTACTAAAAAAAAAGGCGTAATTTTATAAGCATACACAAGTTATGCTAAATAAACGCAATATATGGTTAACGGGGGAAGGGAATAGTGCATTTAATTACAAAGACACACAAAAAAAAAAACCCGGGTTTTCCATTTTTCCCTTTTGGGAAAGTCCTCCAATAAAAACACAACTCTCTTGAAGAAATTTCCCCCTTTTTATATTTGTTGTTGTTGCTTAATACCACCCGATCGGCAAAATGCCAATTTTGAGTTCTACGGAATTCATCATGGTAAACGGCTAGATTATACGCCGGGTTTTTAGCCCAAAGGGGCCACCATGAGAAATTTTCTCATTTTCCCCGTAATTTTGAGGGAAAAAAACACCCCCGGGGGGCAGGAAACCTTTTTTCCCCCCTTTCCCCCAACCTGACGAAAGACCACGGGCAGTGGCTATTTAGCCGGGCCCCCCCTGGGAAAAACCCGTTCATTTAAAACATGTATCCCTTTTCCCGAGATTCGAAACCCCCACCTTGCGACAAGATAAAAGGGCACTAAAACCCCAACTGGATGGGCGGCTAAATATAACTCCCTATTAAAGATATATTTGCAGGCCTTTTAAATATAAATTTAAAAAACCAAAATTTCGTGTTGAAAATATTCCTTATGCATATCTTAATTTTTTTTCATTTAATAGATGCTAATGAAAAAACCACCCCAAATCTGGAAAAAAATTTCTTTAAAAAAAATCCTTCCCCTATTCTTTTTTCCAATTAATCTAGTAAAAGAATTGTTGCATTTCTTTTAGAGCATAAAATTATTAAGACAAAAAGAAAATTTCCCATTACCGTTTCAGTATCGCATTAAAGGATTTTGTACTCATTCAAACGTATGAAAATATAAAACGGCATTCCTAAAAAGCGTGTAGAAACTAGTCTTCTTTATTCGGTGCATATTAAAAACAAATTTTTATCTAATTCTTTTAGGAAGATGTCTCTCATTCGAAATATCAACTTTCATTATCCCTTGAATACTAAAACAAAAGAAAATCCCCATATCTGTGAACAATGCCACCTGACTTTCTCCAAACTGTCATTATTAAGGTCACATAGACGCATTCATACAGACGAAAAGACTCATGTTTGTGAAAAATGCCAAAAGGTCTTTTCTAGAAGTAAATATTTAAAAAACATTTAATTATTCATTCCAATGTAAAATCATTATGTTTGTGAAATATGCAAGAAGGCATTTCGTCAAAATGCTCAGTTAATAAGACATTTCCGTATTCATACTAACGAAAAGCCGTATGTTTGTGAAATCTGCAACAAGCCTTTTTCGAATAGTAGCAACTTAAAAAATCATCTGCGTATTCATACCAAGGAAAGGCCTCATGTTTGTGAAGTGTGCAACAAGGCTTTTTCTCAAAGTGGACATTTAAGCAGACATATGCGTATTCATACCAAGGAAAAACCCTTTGTCTGTGAAGTGTGCAACAAGGGTTTTTCTCAAAGTGAGAATTTAAGCAGTCATATGAGTATTCATTCCAATAAAAAGCATTATGTTTGTGAAACATGCAATAAGTCTTTTCGGCGAAATGATCAATTAATAAGACATTTCCGTATTCATACCAAGGAAAAACCTCACGTTTGTGATATATGCAACAAGTTTTTTTCTCATTGGGGCACCTTAAAAACTCATCTGCGTATTCATACCAAGGAAAAGCCTTATGTATGTGAAGTGTGCAACAAGGCTTTTTCTCAAAGTTGTCATTTAAGAGGTCATATACTTATTCATACCAAGGAAAAGTCTCATGTTTGAAAAATATACAACAAGGTTTTTTTTTGCAATGGAAATTTGAAGAGACATTTACTTGTTCATAACAACAAAAAAGTGATATGTTTGTGAAGTATGCAATATAGCTTTCTCTCGCAGTGAAAATTTTAGAAACATTTACGTAATCATCATAAATAAAAAAAGTCCTTAGGTTTTAAAGAAATACTATCATTTATTATCAAAGAAAGCATTTTTATAAAGATTTATTCAGTGAAAATATCTGGAACTTTGAATTTTCGGAAATTTCAAAAGTGTTTTGTACAAAGTCCTTTTGTCAAATATATTAATAATTTTGAGTCTATTATTTCGGTATAATTGGGTTTTATATATATTTGTAACGGACTGTACTCATTCATAATCACGTCAATTTTTTTAGTATTATTATGAATGACCTAATTTTTTTTATGACTTTATGTAATATTTTTGACCAATAAAAATAACTTTATTGTTCTAATTCTAGAGCTTGAGTCTTTTTTCTAATATTTATTTGAAAATTTTAGAAAGTTACATTTTGGGTAGCTTTAGTTAAATATTTGTTCTACGTTCATTAGATTCTAAAATAAATATTAGCATATTCTGCTAAAAAAATTTAATTCGTTTTTCGAAATCCAAGTTAATTCACAAGGAAATATATTTTCCTTATATTGCTTACATTGTAGTTCAAATATTCGGAAATGTCTTAAGTTATCTTAATATTTTTGTAAATTCATTTTAAAATTAACTGTAATATTTTTCCATAACATTAAATAAAATTGAAAATTAACTTTAAGTAACATAATCGTATAGATATTCATGAATGTGATTGACGTATTTATTATGTGTGATGAAATCAATATCATCATTTTTCGTTTTATATTTCATATTGTTTCTTTCTTAGAACGATATATTCCAATACCGGCTCGTGCTTCTGTAAGTTTTTTTTTAGTTAATAGACTAGATATGCAAATATAATTTCTTCTTGAACAATTTAATTTCGGTAATTTTGTTAGATATTTACACTGTTTAATTCTTTTAATATCCTGATAATTTATTCTGATACCAGAATGTTTGAAAAACAATCATTATTAAAGTTTTTAAGAAATATCTTCACGGAAATTAGTATACCTCAAGCCTTTCAATTATTTTTAATTTGAAAATATCATTTTCTGCTATTTAAGGCAGTGCTTTTTAAACTTACAGCACTGGCGACCCACTTTTCAATCATAATTTTTATAGCGCACCCCTTATACAATAATAATGTATTGAATGCAGTAATATATATAATGCACTTTGACACTAAAGCTACAATGCGATCTTAATTATAAACCTTACAAATTAATAAGATAAGTATTTAAATTTTGTATGTGTTACTTTTAAGTAATATATATTTTATTTTTCTTTCTTGAATTTTTAAATTGAAACAAGATTGAAAAATGCGGTGGCTTATTTGAAGAAAAATATAGATCTTTGCTAAATATAGAAAAAGAACTCAGCAAACCTTTCTTTGAAAAATTTCTTCTGCAAAACAAGACCACGGAAGTCGCTAATACTTATTAAACTTGATCTTAATTTAGTATTAATAAATTAGTTATAAAATACCTTGTGCAGCATCGATACATTAAAAGTGTATTGTCTGAAGTACCCGCTCTTCGCACGAGTTCATTTTTTAAAAAAACTAAAACATTCTTGGAAAAATAGCTGAATTGTCAGGAGAGTAAACCTAAATGCGCGACAATGTTTACAAAAATGTAAAATGATATTTTAAATGAATGCTCATATAATAATTAGTTTTAAGCGAACTGTAATTTTAAGACTCAAAGAATTAGCATTTAGAATTAATGTTAAATAATGAAAAATAATTTTGAATTCCGATGAAGAATAAATGTGTTATTTTTAATTTTAAAGCGAGAAGACTTTAAAATATTTTAACTCGGGATCAGGCACCCACTCGATACTAACGTTAATGGTCAAGCAAGGTGATTGAGTCAACCCAATCCTTTCTTTTTTTTTTCATAATTATTTTTATTGTACACGATACAAATCGTGATTATAGTAAATAATTTAATTAAGAGAAAGTATACTTATCTACTTTCAAGGACTTTTCAATTTTTCTTTGGTAACAAAAAACTGTTTTGCCAGAATTAACGATTTCGTGATATGTGTGCCCCACGCCCACTTCCGGGTTAAAAGTGTATTCAATAAAATAATACGGATGTTATTGCTAAATAAATTGTGTAAAATGTTTTTCATTAAGCTTTATATGTTTGAGAATACTCATAAAAATAAATGACCAAGTAATCCTTCAAAATACGCTCTTTGGTTTTACAAATATCATAAAATTCTTTAACATAGACCCCCCACAGAAACACATTATTTGCAACTTCCCTAAATGAGAAACAAACACATATAAGATAGGGGTCATAACTAACTGCACCAATAAGAAGGCCAAACAGATGATCTGCAAATATATTTTGCTGTCTACAGTTTTAATGAAAAATATTTCAAAAATAATAACTGTGATGAATTTTTTATCTTCCTAAATATTTTCGATTCTGACTCTGGGTTTTGTTTTTTCTCTGAAAGAGTAGTATTTTATGTTTAAAAGGAAACTGTAATAGAAAAACCACTCATCATGGGATTACAGCAAATCAATAATTTTTTTTTATTTGGATATAGTATTAAAGATAGCTATTTGGTATTGAAGTTTTTATTTTTGATGACGTAATATCGCCAAATGATATATATAAATTATATCAGTATAAAAGTGCATTTTCTATAAAGTCAGAAAGTATTTTGTTTTAATACATTCCAGTAAATTAATTATTTTTTAAATCTTTCATTTTCGATATGCTCGCGCCCCCTTCCCCCAGGGGGCACACCCCACAGTTCGAGAAACGCTGACTTAAGGCTTTTTTCGGTAAAAGTACGAAAGCTCTAACCAAATGCGAAGCACATTTTCAGACAGAAAAATTACGCAATTTTTCCATGAAAATTTACAATATTATAACTCGTACCTCTGTTAACAATATAGTGTTTTTAAAGATTTCAGAATATTCCGTGAAAACATTTTTTTTTTTATTTTAATACGTGAAGGCAAAGCCCATTTAACATTAAGGTATATGATAAAAAAGGAGGAACACATTTTCTACCAGAAAAAATGAATCAAATCGGTTAAAAAAGGGTGCTCTCTAAAAGATAGTTAAGCCAGAATATCATATTAATTTTTTATTCCCTGTAAATTTGAAAAAATGTTCCAAATTCGGGTCCTATTCTTTAACATTAACCGAAAACAGCCTTAAATAATATGGGAAGAAAAATTTATTTTTATCGAAAATATGAATATTTCATTTAATGAGTATCATACTCAAAATCTCCCATTCCGAAATCTTCTATATGAATTATTATTGAATTTATGGTAAGATTATTTGAGGTAAAATATAAAAATTCAATAACAAATAATAATAGAATGGCGAGATAAAAACCCTGGAAAATACTCTAAGGAATATCACTCGTACCATGTATATGTGAAAAAAAAATCGCTGAAAAGCATCGTTTGAGTAAGCATCCAACTTTTATGAGTTATTTGGTTGAAAATACGTCCCGTTTTACTTGCATGCGTTTGATCTCTAGCTACTGTGTAAAAGTTCAAGTACATCTGGCTATACAACGATATTATTTTCTAAATAGTGTAATATACCGAGCAGCAATGGCGGATTAAGATAGATGGGGGGGGTGATATTAGTCCAGCATGAATTTAAGGTATGTGACCACCCAAAATTTGCCGTTTTGGTGAACATTTTCAAAAATTATTTTATGCTTTTATTTTATAGCCCATAACATTTAAGATTCCCAAAACACTCTATTTTTGTATCTACGATATTTAGAAGCAAAGTTATAGCATAATTAGTAAATAGGAAATGAAGTTTACAAAACCGGAAGTAGATCCCTACACAAAATATTTTTAAAATATTTAATTGAAATTTTCAAAACTTGTTTTATTTAATTCTATCTGTATTATGAATCAATATCTAAGCTCTGTGTATATATTTATGCACTTTATTACCTTTTTTTAAAAAAAAAAAATCATAATTTTTTTTAAAAAATCGTGTTTTTGCATAAAATTTGGCATATTTAAAAAACTTTCAAAAGTATTACTAATCTTTTAATTCCTAACACATATAAAAATGTTACTCACGTTTCGTATAAAAATTATGTGGATACATTTGTGCAACAGCAATTTTTCATCAAAATTTCACTAAAAATGACAGTTGCTATAGTTTATAAAACTCTCCAAAAAACAGCAAAAGGTTAAGAAAAAGTCCAAATTAGTTAAACATGAAGCTTAAGAGTATTAGAGAGAGAGAGTAGAAATTTTTTTATACTGTATGGCGAATCTATACGCGTCCTCTCACTAATTCTTTTGGGGAATCTTTGGGTTAGCATTTGCGTTTAATTCACAACCATCCCTCTCCAAAGAAACCCTGATATTAAACCATGACCAGATTAGGTTGAGTTAAATAAGTTGATTACGCATATTTGCTTTATAATCATTGCTTTCTCCATGCTACTCATTTGACATTCACTTACGGTCGTATTCACAATCGCGAGTTGACCTCGAGTTATCACCGAACCGGAGGTAACTCGCAGATTGGCGGAACATCATTATTCTCAACTGCGAATCACGCCAAATCCACGTATTATTCATCCAAAAGTAACAAGCTGATTCTACCCACCAATTTCGGTGGGTAACTCGCGGATTTCGAACTCGCGAAACTGTTTGTAAACAAATATGGACGGCCGATTCAGTTTTTTTCTGCTTAAGGGCTTAGAAACATTGCAAAGTACTGAAAGGAGGCCAGTTTTCATTCCTTAACATATGAGGAACGTTAGCAATTCAATATACATTTTTTTTCATGATTCAGCTAAAAATTACGTTTGTGTTATGATTTAATGTTATACAATGAGAATTCAAAACTCGTATTATTTAAAAATTTCAATTTATATTTTGATTGTATACAAATATATATATCCTAATCTATTTTTCTTTTGATTAAAAATTTTCCAGCAACCCTTTGGTAGGTTAAAATAGAATGTTTATTATGTATATAATCATTCATTTAAATAATGTCTAATAATTATGCTTAATTCATGATTTCTATAAAATCCTAGAATGAAAAATCCAGTTTTTTTTGTGAAGAACAAATTTTTTAATTGAATCTTAGGCCCCATAAGGTCACATTTATCTAAAACAGAACATGTTACTGAATCTTTTCCAATTCCATCTAACAAAAATAATTATACTATTGGTATCAATTTGATTTTATTTGTCACAAAAACTATATATACACACACATTTATCAATATTTTACAATATAGAACGGAAAACAAATTTTACATATACAAAATATTTACAATTTTTCAGAAAAAAATATTTTAGTAGCAGAAAAAATTCAAAACTAACTATTCCTAATGACATTTTTTAACATTTCACTTTACAACCCCCTATTTAATTAGTTATTATAGTATATAACTAATAGTAAGTAAAAACTATAATAAAAATAATAAATAGAATTTTTTTTTAAAAAATTGAAATTATTCTGAAAATTTGTGAACGTATTTTATACATTTTGAAAATAGGTATAATAAATTTTATAATGAAGTTAAAATTCATTATAAAATATGAAATCTTCATACTTTTATAAATCAAGCAAACAATAGAATAAATTTCAGTTATAAAAATAAATGGTGATAAAACGAAATCTGTCTATTTAAATGAAAATAAAGTTCATTTTCTTCAAAGACTAGTGACTTTTCCACAAGAAAGCATGAGATATAGAGGTCAGATGTTCCTTCAATTAGCTTCTGCTGTAAGAAATGACAGAATTTAGAAAATATACATAAATTCTATAATTTAGTATAATTTAGAATGCATACATTAGTATTGTTAATTTAATATTAAATTAATATGCCGCTACAGTTTTTATACATTAATTTTTACCATACTACAAATTATTTCATTAAAATAAATCTTATTCATCGAAAAGAAATTTTGTAAGCTATTGCCTTACTTTACCAAATAACTTTTACTTTTCTGTAAACCCTTCCATCATACATAAATTGTGTGTTATAAAAAGGAATTATGCAAAAGTTTATATAATTTAATGTGAAATCATGTGTACATTTTCAAGTTTGATACATTGTACACATTAAACAATGATAATTACTTTAATACATAATTCCATAATTTTGTGGAAGTTAATTCTTTTTTAATCATTTTTAATTAGGTGTAATAATTTACATCTTCTTCTCTTATATATGTGCAAAAGAAGTGCATGTCATCTTTATTCTTTTTATGAAAAATACACATACAACCTGAGTTATTTTTTTACATAATTCTAATCAAATATTTGTAAGCACAATAGACGAGTGGTCGTGGTCACAAATTCATAGCCAGCGAGTTGGGTGCCTCTGAAAACCTGAAATCTGTCATCGTTAAAAGTCCTCAGGTTGATGTGCTGTGACAATTTATAATAAGTTACTAATTCAGGTGTGTTGTCCCTGATACTTTACAGAGGTTCAAATGATGAAGTCCATTGCAAATAGACCTCACATTGCTTTAAGATGCAACACTCTAATTATAAATCAAATCAAACCAACTGAATTTTTAACTCTTTTTAAGACCATGTTATTTGCATTCCTGGATCACAGAAAATTTAAATTATAAATTTTAAAAATATATATTTTGAAAAGAAATTTTTTCAATTATTGTGTGACGTCGTCGTTTGGGGTGAACCACACCCATCTATTCATTCGAAGTTTTGTGGCTTCAAACAGACGTTAGGTGACAAGAGCACGTGGCCATGGGGTCATTGTGTATTGACTGGCCTCGGACAAACGCAGACATCGAGTCTGAATTCATAATAACTAAAGAGTGCCGGTGACAATAGGGGAAAGCTGACGTATAGGCGAAGCCTGTATGAAAGTGGGTGCCTAGAGAAATGGGCTATAAGGCCTAGGTGGTGTGAATGATGAGAATTATGGCGCCCTTAGATTCCAGACAGACGAGGAATGTGTTTGTGTTTGCCACACAAATGGGAGACGAATGTGGCCCGGGACGAGGGCAGACCTTTTTTTTTGGCCTGCCAATGAGGAAGACGAGGGGCGTGTTGTGGACCCGCCCTGGTGTTTAAAAGGGGTTGATTTTGAGGAGAAAGGGACGGAGAAGAAAAAACTTGGAGAGAGCCCTGGATGGAAACAGAGAGATAGAGCCCTGGAGTGAGACAGAGGAAGCCCTGGATGGAGTAAACTGGAGAGGAGCCCAGAAAAGAAAAGGGATTAGGGAGCCCTTCGAAAAAGGATTGAACTCCAGTGAAATAGACTGTCCGCCCGACTTTGCATATTTATTGGTCTTTTTAGTAACATATGAAGCTATTAAATACTGTTTTAATTTTAAATGGGCTGTGACAAATTTTCTTTGTGTAAACTATAATGACGTTACAATTGATTCTTTTACTCAACATTTCATAATGTGATTCATATTAGAGTACTTGTATGTAATAAAACACAAATCACTATCAGAAAAATCTATTCAGAATGATACGGAAAATTTAAATTAAAAGCTAAATAAATAAAAAAAAATCCATGTACACTTACCCAGAGTTCCTGATGAAACTACAGTATCATAATCATCGTTGCAATCGTATCTACACGGCAATGATTCAATGAGAGCACCCATAGCGGCCAGCAGTTCATCGAATAATGTGGTCATTAACTTTTTGGTTCCTCCACCAGTTTTGAAAGTTTAAACATTTTAAAGCTTCGTTTTTGCGATTCCTTCTGCGTATTTATTTTGCAGCTACTGTCGACTTCGGGCTGCCTGCATTGAAATCAGTAGTCAAGCAAACCCGTGCTTTTTCTTAATGTAAACAGCATTGGTTATCTTGCAATGAATAAAGGTTGATTTGTCGAATCGGGCGCTTCTCGTGCCAATTGTTTTCTCGCCAAATCGATAAACGCGCCAAATCTGGTAACCCTTTTGAATTTGTTTTCCAGTGAAGGAGTCGGTTTTTTTTGTCGAAATTGGGCGCTTGCGCAGTACAGTTCTTTAATTTTAACAGTTTTAACGATATCCCAGCAAGTTACACTTACGTAATTCGTTTACAGTTTAATTTTAACCAATGATATTTTCTTGCGCTTGGGCAGAGAAAGCTTTTATTACTTTAAAAATTAACGATTCTTAATTTCTGGACATGTACAGCTTATTTATAACGGCCGTTACTGAGGAAACGCTAATTTCTTTTGCTCCGGTTGGGTCAGTTGTCTTCTTTCGGATTCGTTTTGGGAATTATTTTTATAGGTAATATTTTTATTTCTTTCTCCACATAAATTTCAAATGATTTCCATGATGTCCAGCGATGCTGTTAGGATTGATTTGAATGGATGCATACAAAAATATGATGAGTATTCTGAAAGGTTTTTTGCCCTGTTGCCTGTGTTTGGAAAGAAAGCGGAGTTAGAATGGTGCATGAAAAAAGGTTTGAATGGATCATCGTATGTGTGTCCGAAATGTGGAAAAAGTATGGAATTGAGAGAAAGAACGGGTAAGAAAGTGAATGATTGTTTTTAAATGGTACTGCAGAATTCAGTCTAGTGTGAAAGAGGATACTCAAGATGTGTTTAGGAGTCTAAGGAAATTGTCTTGGTTTGAATTGAGTAATATGGATATGGGAACTGTTTTTTTAGTGATGCGAAAATAAAAATGTTTTGGAAAGTGCTGTCAGAAATATAAAGTCGCACACTGGTATAATTTCATTAGGGAACTCATCATCATCATAAATGTCGGAAAAAGCAGAATTTTTTAAAGGTAAGTGAAATTATTTCCATTTTTAAATGCCTAATTTTTGCAGCGATTTTCAGTTTCAAAACTTTAAAATATTACGTTTTTGATGATTTCCCTTCAGCCATCTTGAATTTCGCGTTGCGTGTTGTGGTAGGGTTGCAACTCTGAAACACAACACTCAAAAACGCGCCAAATTGGCGGTTTTTCAAATTTGGGCGGAAAAGCGGCCGATTCGACAATTTCACCTGAATAACATCTCCTTGTATTTTTCAACAAGATTCCACTAGAAAAAAGTTACTTTTGTTTGACGTAGTAGCCATGAGAAGAAAAAAAATAGCTGTGAATCGAACGTCTTGCACCAAGATACAACATGCTACATATAAACATGTTGAAGGCCACTGCAACGAACTACCTCTATGACGCAATGCTTGGGTGGAGTCAACGAAGAAGAGCCTTTCTCCGATTGGACTCTTTTATTATTAAAAAAAACTTTTCTTTATGTTAACTGTAAGATTAACGGAGAAATCCTTTGTTAGAATTAGTACTGCGGGGTTTTTTTGAGTTATTTTAGAATGTTCTCGTGAAATGATATCCGTTTTTAATTGTTATAGAATAATCCCGGGGATTATTACTTTAACCTGTTTGTTGAATTCGTAATTTCCCAAAAAATTTGGGCGCCCCTGAATAATTTTCCGTTAAATATGGGATATCGATATTCTGAAAAGAAAAACAAAAAGCGTTAAGGCAGGTTCGTGTGTTGAAAATGGCATTAGAAACAAATGGGGCCGAAATTTTTAGGTAACAATGAAGTCCCCAGCGAAAGCAAAAGATAAATTCCCTCCCCTGAAACACTCAAGAAGAAATATCTGTTTTTTTTTCAGAAGTGGAACAAAATACATACCAAGAGGAATTTCGAAACCGAAGAAAAATGTGATAAATTTTGTCAAATTTTTCACTTTGAAAGCACCAAAAAAACTTTTTGGTTCCGGGAAAAAAAATTTTCCCGTTAAAAAGCGAAATTAAGTTCAAAACTTAATTAAAAAGTTTGGGAAAACCCAAAGACGCGTTTTTTGCTTTGGCGCAATTCAAAAAAATTCAGGGGATACAACGATTGCGAAGATAAATTTCAAACGTTACATTTAGTACGGGATTCTAAAGCAGCTAGATTAGTGTCAAGTTTTCCTCCCAAAGGGTTTAAATTTCCCAAAAGCATTCCCAATTAAGGGAAAGTTTGGGAAGAGAGAATTTTACCCGGTATACTAGAGACTTGCTCTCTAAGGAAAAAAGCAGTTTTTGTCGAAACTTTTTTTTTGAAAGAAGCCATTTTCCCAAAGTGGGGGGGCGCGAGCATATCGAAAATAAAAGTTTAAAAAAATTTTTACTTTAATGAAGTAAGAAAATACTTCTGACATAATATAAAATAAAATTTACATTGATAAATTTACTTAAAATTTCATCAAACATAAAATTTTTTTTGATCATTATTAGCTATCTGATCCTATAACAAATAAAAGCATCACATTTTGTTTGTTTTGCTGTAATCCCAATAAAGGATTTTTTACTGAGTTTTCTCTTTTTTTTAAATCTAAAATACTATTTGAAAAAAAGACAAAACCCATCCCCAAAGAAACATTCGGAAATAAAAAAAATTCATTTATTTGACCTTCGAACTTACTGATATGGTTAACTTTTTTTTTCTTTTTTTTTCATTTAGGGAAGTTGTAAATTGCGCCTATCCCAAAAAGGGTTATAAGACATTTCAAAACAAAAAAAACGCTTTGAAGGATTATTTCCCAATTTTTTTTTAATGAAATATTTTTTTTATTCCCCCCTTTTGATTTGGGAAACAAAAAAGGCATGATGTGAAAAACTTTTTATACAATTCTTTTTTTAGACTTAACATTCATAGTTTTACATTGATTAAACATTTAACTCGAGAGCGTTCGGGGCAAAAAACAAACATTTAAACAAAATATGACAGTTTTGTTTGAGTATCATTCCTGTAACGTTCTGGTTTTTGTGTCCTTTTTTGGTCGGGGAATTAGAAACATTTTAATTCGGGTTTTATTAATTTTTCTCAAATTATCAATGAAGAAATGGGGTAGGAAGTATCCTTTTTCTTCGTTAAATTATTCACTGGTTTTTGATTTTTATTATGTACAAAAATAATTGTAAAAATCTTCGGTGCCCCGTCACACCGCGCGCATTTACCATTTTAAGAATGCCCGCTCCCCGGGTTAAAAAATTTTGAAGTCTTTTGTTTTTTAAATATTAAAAAAAACACAAATTTTCTTTATGGGAATTTTTTTATTCTTTTATTTTTTAACATTAATAATAAATGCTAATTTGGGAGGATTACAAAAAACACACACACAACACAGTTCGTTTAAATCTATTTTAAAGGCATTTATTTAAAAATCATTTTACTTTTATATTTCATTTCCGTGTTTGGTTTTTCTCTCCTTTAAATTTCCCCAAGTGCCGACATGGTGGCGAGTTCGTTTGTCGCTGGCCATCTGCACCTGTTTACGGGGTTCGACCCCACCCATGTCGGTGGATTTTCGATGTAGAAAATCGACAGCGGTCCCGGGGCCATGTCGTATGAAATTTGGGATGTAAAAAAACCCTTGAAGTGCCCGTTTGGCGGCTGCCAAAATTCTTTAAAAATTTTTTTAAATTTTGATTGTCAGAGCTCAGGTAATTCCCCCCAGGAGGAAACTGGGGATCAAAACGCGGCAATTGGTATCGCCCATTTTCGGTGCCGCACTAAAAAATGATACTAGCTCTTGGGGAAAAAAGCTTGGTCTGCAAAAGAATACCAACATTTGCAATTACACGTTTTCCAGACTTGGATAGTTTTGCGGGCTTGGGGGAATGCTAATTGTTACGGGTATGATAAAGAGCAACAAACGCAACTTTCGTGGGGGTAAAAATAAATTTAAATAAAATCTTTTGCCGTTCCAATTTAAAAAATAATACCGAAAAAAAAGTAATTTGTTTAAAATAAAATTTTTTTTAAAAAAAAAAACCAAAATACAAAAATTTTAAACTTTCTTGTGTTTTAGGTTTTTAAGAAGATCATGTGTGGTGCTTTGGGACAAAGCGCATTATTATTGTATAAAGGGGGGGCGATAAAAATTATATTAAAAATTTGGGGCGCCAGTAGTGAAAGTTTTAAAGCACTAAGAAGCCCATGGCCCGGGGTCTTTTCCCACGAAAAAAAAGTTTGTTTTAAATTCGGGGCCGTTGGTTGAATCCGCTTACCGGAAACCGTGCTTTGTGGGGAAAGAAGTCGCTCCCAAGATTTCCCCACTGAAGTGTGCGCGCTCACTGGATAAATTTTTGGTTTCTTCCCGGAACGAAGTGAAAAAATGGGGAATGATTAAGCTCCCCCGGGTCCCAAAGGTTGGGAGCTTCGCCGTGTCGCACCCCCTCTTTCCCCTCAAAAGGATGAACCTGTTTTCCCTCTACAGCTGCAGCCCTTGGGGTTTCCAAAGGACAATTCAGGTAGGAAAAATTTTTCCGTTTATTTTTGGGGGTAACCCTTTCTCTTCAGAATTTTTTTTCCAAAAAAAAGCCCATGAAGATAAATGAAAACTTTTAAGAAATTTTCGTTGCCTTAAAATTTGGGCCCATGTTTTCCCGTTCATGCAAAACTAAAGTGAAATGTTTACCCAGGGAAAAAAGTCTTTTAAAATTATTATGTGTGCAGACAGAAATCTAATAAATCAAATGATGAAAATACTGTTGTGTGTGTGTTTTTATCAAGTAGTGTACTATCAAATCAATCTGTCTTAATGGGGGGTGTGTATTTTCAAACTCTTTTTTTAAAAATAGAGCAAAAGGGTAAAAAACCAAAAATTTAATTTGGGGGATAGTGGATCACAAAAGTCTTATATATCAGAGAGGGTTTTTAAAAACCTTTGACCTGGGGCCAAATCAAAACCCCCTTTTTGTCCAGGGTTTTGTTTGGGAAAAAACCCTCACGTCCTTTTAAATTTTTGATGTTTACTTAAAAAATTTTAAAAACATATGCTCACTCGGTTGAGGTTTTTTATCTAAAGAAAAAAATATGGGGGGTTTTGTACCCAAAATAGTTGATAATACTTTAGAAGAAAAAAAAAAGAATATCATTTTTGATCTAAAAAATAAGGGAGCATTGATTTTCTCTTGGGAGCAGATGTCATTGGGATCTTTTTTAACTGGTAATTCTTTTAAAACTGGGCTCGGTTGAAATTTGTTGTACAAACTAAAATTTTACACAGTGATGGGAAAAAACAAACACTATATAAAAATTTTTACAGTAATGGGGGCTTTGCTTTTGTCTAATTTCACCGTAACGGGTTTGTGGAATTTAATTTAAAAGGCATTACAGCCCCAACTGAAGATGTTTCTCTTGAAAACTTTTGGGAAATTTTCCTAAATTTTAAAAAAAACTTATCTGTTTTTCCCGATGGACGGTATGAATTGCCACTTTTTAAAATTAAAACTCAGCTAAAAAATAATAAGTCTGCTACCTTTAAAAAAGGCCCCGGGGGAATGTGTCAAAAAATTGATGAAAAAATAAATTTAAAATTTGACTAAAAGGAGGTTTTAGGAAAAGGGAAGATCAAAACAAAAAATTTTGGAAAAGGTTCCTGAGACCCAAATTGAAAAGCAATTTCCCGGCTTTATTTCCCCTTCGGCCCCTTTTAAAACAGGCTAGTCAACAATGAAAATACGACCAGTGTTTGATCCCTTAAAAAATAAAAAAAAAAGTCCCCTTTTAACGGAGCGGGAAAGACCCAAATTTTGAACTCATACCTGATTTTAAAGGCAGGTTTGGGCACCCAATTGGTCTATCGTCAGACATCAAAAAAGCGTTCTCTCAACTCAGTATTATCCCGGGAAACCCGAGATTTTTTAAAGGGGTTTTAAAACCCCAAATTTTTAAAAAGAAACAAAAATTAACCAAAACCTGCCGGGGTTGTGTTTGGAATCTGTTCTTCTCCTTTTCCAACTTTCTGCCGGGCTAGACCATCCCCCTGGAGAAACCCCCCAGCCCGTTTTGACGATGTAAAAAAATTAAAACATTTCCGTTTTAGGGTTAAAAATTGTGTCCCGGATTTAGGATTCCGGGGGGGAAAAAAATTTTAAGTTAAGGCAATAGAAGTAATGGCAAAAGGGGATGTTTTAACTTTCGAGTTTTGGAAAAATAACGTTCCAGGTCCCCATATTTTCCCTAGTTCAGGTGTAACTTCTTTTGCGGGCTTTTCGGGTTTGAAAAGATCATTAAAAGTAATTTGAATAATTAGGGGGGGGGTGAAATAAGTAAACAAAAATTTTTTTGGTTATGGTTTTAAAATCTTCATCCTTTTGGGATTTTTTTTTCTTCCCCACTTTTTTTACCTAAGATACCGTTTACAAAAGCTTGGGAAAATTGGAAAATGGGGTGACCCCCTGCCCGAAAAACAAAAGAAAAATTTTCAAATGGCGGATGGCACAATATCTTGAGGGAAAATTTATTTTCCAGCGTTATGTTGAGATAAATGGGAATTCGCAGTTACATTCTTCGTGGATGCATGCAAAAGTCCCCATGGGGCCTGTGGTTTTCGTTCGAACTGTAACGCCCTTAGGGGGGTTAAAATTTTGATTGATCAAACACGGTCCCGGGTAGCGCCATTAAAAAAGACTATTCCCGACTGGAACCCGATGGCTTTTTGCAATTTGGTTTGGGGCTGGCCCACCAGTGTTTTCTGCTTTTGGGTTTACCGGATTTTTGTTGGAGGGGACTCAATGGTGGCCTGTGGGGCAAAGAACCATGGAGATTGGCCGAGGCCAATAGGAAAGAAAAATGGGGGCCCTTTTTCCATCCCCGGGGTTTTAAAAACCTGTTTCCAGGGAAAATTTTTAAACCCCCCGGGGCTTTCGAGAGGGCAAAATTCTCATTTTTTTTTCCGCCTCTTTGGTGGGAGGGGTCCTTCCTGGCCCCCTTGGGAAACCCCCCGGGAACTGGCCCATAGACCGTCTGGCAAAACCCCAGAGGTAGAGCGAGAAAAAAAAGGGTTAGGTTACGTTCTGGTTTCCCGTTTAAGGGGAAATACCTTGGTTTTTCCATTAAGTTTTTTTAATTTTCGTCAACAAATTTGTTTGTCTCGTGAATGTTGGGTGAAAAAAACGAAAAAAAAAAGGGGTGAATTTCGAGAGATTGGGTTTTAAATTCCGAGATAGAACACCGGGGGGAAAACCCCATCAAAATTGTTCAAGCCAAGTTTTTTCCCAAATGAGGACTCGTTTCCTAAATATGAATTTATTACGGACAAAAAGGGGAAAAAAAGAAATTAAAACCCAAAATTTCTGAGTGGGTTTGATTCCGGGAAATTTTTTATTATTTTTTACCAGGCGAGTGTCTTTTTAAAAACGGGAAATTGAATACTATTCACCGACAAAATTGTCAATCTGGAACACAAATTTTTTTATTAAGGGGAGATTTTTGGGAAAGAGGCAGAAAATGGGTTGGAAAAGGAAAAAAGGGGTAAGATGCCAGCGATATAAGGGGTAAAAATTCCAGGGAAAGGACCAGTGTCCCTTGAAGCCCCATCGTGTCAATGACGCCAAGGTTTTTGGGGAAATGGGTGTAATTTTGCAGGGCCTTTAAAATTTGAAAAGAAAGGGCAAAAGTCTTGGGTTGTCTTGTTTACTTTCCGCAACATATAGGGTCTTTCATTTAAATTGACATCATCATTGTCCAATGAAATTTTTGGGTGTCGTTGAGACGTTTTTTTCCAGGGGGGGGAAACGGTAATTTTTCCCACAACGGGAAAATTTTTTGGGGGAGCTCAAGAGGAAATTTAAATGGATTTTACTGGGGGAAAAAACTTTAAACCAAACCATACAACGCCCAAAATTTTAAAAAAAATCCTCCCCCAGCCCGCCGGGGGGGCGGTTTGGGGGGAGGTTAGTTCCTTTAATAAAAGGGAAATGTGTTGAGAAAAAGGGCTCTCGGAACCCCCCGTTCTGTTTTAGACTGGGGGGAGTTTGCAAAACGGGATTTGTGTGATTTTTTAATTCGTATTTAATTCTAGGCCACTTACTTACCTATCCGAAAACTCGGATGATTTAGTACCTCTGTGCCCAGCCATGTTTCTATTGGAAAATCGCAACCTGGACGTTCCTGATATTGATTACCGGGATAGTGTAAGCCTACATAAAAGGGTTAGATATGTGGTCGAAAATTTTTAAAAGATTTAAGACATAGATTCAGAAAGGAGTACTTAGGTCTCCTAATTCAGAATAAAAATAAAAAGAGTCCATTGTCAGAACTTCAGCTGGGAGAAATTATCCTCATTGGTGATGACATCAAAAAAGGGATCCATTGGCATTTAGCTAAGGTCATTCGGCTGATTCCTGGAAAGAACGGCAAAATCAGAACTGTGGACTCGAACTGGAACCATGCTACGACCCATTCAAAGCGTCTATCCTTTGGAAGTGCAGTCGACAGAAACCTCCGATGATCCTTTAAACGATTGTACATTTACTAATCCAATTTCTTCTATTTCTAGTGATATGCTTTCAGATCCTAACGACTAAAGTAGCGTCTTGCCTAGAGTATCCAGGTTTGGACGGGTCATCAAGGCACCAGAAAAGCTAGAGCTCTTGAACCAGGCCTTATATGTTTTTAAGTCCAAGAAATGTTGACTCAAAAAGTGGGAGGATGTTGAAGGCCACCTCAACGAGCTATCTCTATGACGCAATGCTTGGGTGGAGTCAACGAAGAAGAGCCTTTTTCCGATCGGACTATTTTATTATTAAAACCTTTGTTTTATGTTAACTGTAAGATTGACGGAGAAATCCTTTGTTAGAATTAGTACTGCGCGGGACTTTGTATGTATATGTGTAGAATGCTGCTCTCGTGAAATGATATCCGTATTAAAATTTTTATAGAATAATCCCTGATGTGATTATTACTTGAACCTGTTTGTTGAACCCCGTGAATTCCAACAAACAATATACCACGTGATTATCAGTGTCCAATCGCAACGAGTATAACATCTCGCGAACGCATAGCTCGCGGATCAGGTAATCGTCAGTTCGAGAATAAGAAACGGGGAATTATACCTAAGAGTTATCGGCGAGTGGGGGTTACCCAATCCGTGAGTTTTCTTTTCAATAACTCGCGATTGAGAATACCACCCTTAGAGAAAAGATAGTTGTTGGTTAGTTTGTTTGACTATATAAATAAATAATTGTGATTATGGAATTCTCTGGTTCAGCTTTCATTCCTCCCACACCCTTAGGTAGGGCAAGACAGTGAGAGAGAAACTTCAGGTGCAAGTTGCTCACAACTTAAATAATATCTTTAAATGCATTTTCTGAGAAACTATGTTTTTCAATTTTGTGCTTCACGGTAAAGTTAGTTACAGGATTTCTTTTTAATATATTGAATTGAAATTTTAAGAAAATGCTTTATTTACTTTTATCTCCAGTCTAGACTATATAATCTAATCTCTGTGAATATATTTATGTATTTCATTGCACTTTTTGTGAGAAAATAACTTTAGTTTTTGTAAAAAGAAATTGAGTTCTTGCACAAAAAATGACATATTTCAAAAACTGTCAAAAGTATTACAAATCTGATAGTCCTAATCACAGATAATGATGTTACTTATGAACTGTATTAATATTATCCGAATATATTAATTAATAAAGGTTTTACTAGGCTTACCAAACACTTTTCAAAAAATTTCCCTCCAAATTCCCAATATATCAAAAATTTTTTTTTAATTTTAAGGAAATTAAATTTCCCTATTTTTTATGCCCTATTTCAATAAAAAGTTTTTATTTAGTAAAAATTCATATATCAAAAAAAAGTCTCCGAAGCTGTACTTTTAAGAAAAACCATCAACAGCTCACTGAGTTTGAACGAGGTAATAATAGAGCTTAAAAGCTGGATTTTCTTTCCAGATATTGCAGAAAGATTTGGGAGGAACGTTTCATTGCGTAGTGGCTCGGAAAAGGGTCTTTTAAAAAAAAAAATTTTGTTCGACCACGCACGGCCACCCGACGAGAAGACCGCCATGTTGGGCTCGTAGTTCATCTACAACATACTTAAACTTTTTCATCGGACTGACTCAGTGAACTTAAAAAATCATTGAATCCAAAAATGGGAAAAAGCCCCCGCCAGATGCTTTATGGAGTTCATACCATTTACTCCAAATCAGGATATCTCAACTTCAGTGGCCGCTGGCTTTGGGGTTAAAGGGTTTGGGGTTTTGGCGATCACGCTCTTTCCTTGGGCCGGTGCGTGGAGCAAAAAAAATTAGCCCCTTACCTATGGGACCCGTCGGGTACCTCCAGGGAGTGTTGGGTGTATATTGATTGAACAAGGCCAGGGGCTTGTAAACAATCTTTTGGGGTAAAAAAACATTAAACCGACACCTAGAATTCTGGTCAGGGGAATTTTTCGATTGCCGGGGCACTCCCCAGGTTAAATTACACCCGATCGGAAACTTGTACTTCGGTCTGATGATAAAACCGCTTCCCTTTAAAAAACCATTTTTGGGGGTGTTTTTTAACGGGGTAAAAACCCTCATTTCTTGTTGAAAAAACTGATCAAAAAGGGGGCCCGGGCCCTGTGATCATCGGTCTTTCTCCAATCAATGCGAATTGGATATCATTGGAAAACAATGACAGGGTTTTCCACAACCAGAAAAGCCCTTTTTTGACCAAGAGTGATAAGTATGCAATTCCATCTCCAAAACTTTGATATACTTACTGCATTTGTTGCAAAGGAAGCGCCTGGAGTTACACAGCTTTTAATGTGTACCATTATTTAACATTTAGAAATTGCTCTCCTCACGCCTATATTAACCTGAGATCTTGAAACTTTTAATCAATAATTAAATATGTTATACCTTTTCAAATACATTGCTGAGTTTCATTAATCTGCAATAAATTTTCTTGATGTTGGGATTTTCCCCTAGTATAGAGGTATACACGAAAGTAACTAAGCACAGATGAAGGAACTGAAACGAACTTATTTGACATGAATAGTATTCGTTTGTTCGAAACAAGATTTCTGCAAAGAAAGCGCATGCGAAATTTAGAACAGATTGCAACAATACTATACGGAAGAAAGATGGCGGGGAATTTACCACGCGGCTCAAATGTGTAGAAATCATCGGGGTTTATATGAGTTCAGGATCCTTTTTCGCGCTGAAGATTTATAACTGAAATCCATATAACCCCGGAGCCCCTACTGGCGGGGGAATTACGCCCGTACTTAATCCTCTACCGAACAGTACCTTAAGTTGATAATAATAAATGTAAATTACCTTCTCTCTCTTGATTAAGTCTTTCTTACCACCAAAAAAGCATTACATTTTACATTTCAACAAGGTTCAACTTATAGTTCACTTTGTCATCGGATGGCAAAATCTGTGATCATAACATATGGGGTCAATATAACATACAGTCGCTATCGTGTTTCTTATTGTATAATTCATTCTATGTATCGGTTTTATTTAGGTTAGGAGGTGTTCTTTTCATCTTTTTTGGAACTAGTTTGTTGATATCCACCAGGACACGCAAGGATTTTGTTTATGTTCATGGCAGATGGGCGATAGCATTACAATATACCTTGACATTTTTGCGTTTTTTTTTTTTTTGAGATACTTATTTGCAAAATTTTCAATTGCTTTTTAACTAGTATTCATTATCACTTTCAATATATATTACGTAATTATTTGCAGTAATAATATAAGTATAAAAATAAAACAATATTATATGTAATCATAATATTCGTGTTATATTTTTCTTATTATTATATTTATTTATAAATAATATTACATGTTATTTATTTATAATTATTATATGTTGCTGGTATATTCCCCATGTTGGCCCCAGGAAACACAGTGGCCCAGCCTGTAATGCGCAGCGTGGGTATTGCATCTAGTGCACAGCAATATTACCTACGATGATAATTCTCTTTTCTTATAACTACTATTAACCCGCGGTCACTCGCGCCTGTTTTCTACCGTCGTTACTCGCGGGGTGTAGAAACACCCAAACTGTACACATGTATTTAAATACGAATTTTGTCAATTATATGATATATATTTATGAAGCACAAGATATTTTTTGTATTATACAAATAAAATTATTAAATTTATTGCATAAAATGAGACTAACGATGAATTTAAACTAAACCTACAAGATTCCATTTTTAAAGTACACAATTTTATATTTTTTACACGGTAAAAGGCTTTAGAAGACATTTAGTAATAAATATACTTTATAATTAATGATAAGGATATTAGTAAAAGTAGAAAAATACCTATTTTAATCATTTTTCCAAACATTTAAACGAACTGTTCATATGCTTTAAGCACATATTTTTCTTACATTGAAGACACAAAAGAAGTAATTTTTACATCTTGCAAATGGACAAACATTGCAATTTCCCTTTTTTGTTGGTTTTGATACTCTTTTTAATATCTTGTCAGTAAAGCTTCTTTTGAGTGTTTTGTTAAGGTTTTGGAGACTCCGATATCACATATGCCACTGTGACTGCACAAGATTCATTCTAATCTCTTCTAATAATCTTGAACGTCTTTTCATTTCAGGAAGAACAGCCGAGGCCCGTGGGCTTGGTAGGCCAATTTCACAGTGGCCGAAGATGATAAATATTTACTTGTGATTGGCTGGTTTTGCTTGCATGGCCATCCAGTATACATTTTATCAGTGAGTACCAACACCGCCTATATTATAAAATTTACAATTTAAAAGTTTCATCTCACGGTTTGATATATTATTGAAATTACCACACAGCCATCAATTCACTTAGATCATGCTGACAAGAATTTTACGGAGATACGTAGACGATGAAGTCGCTGTTAATCCCTTTACCATGAAGAGATTTTTGTCATGATTTCTGGAAAATGTTTGAAAAATTAAAAAAAAATTGTATTTTTACAATTATTTATGAATGATATTATTTACATGCTACAATTATTAAATTTTAAATAAAATATGCTTGTATATTAATATATTTGAAAAGAAAAAATATGTATAAACGGAAGAGTAAAACGTATTACTCTTTTTTTAGATATACGAATACGAAATGTAGCTGAATCACTCGCGGTTCTCAGCACCCCAGATAAATTTTCAAGGTAGTTACATTCAATCGTCATATAGCGAGATTAGAACTGCATCAGGCCTGAGGTTCAATGACATAAAACAACTACGAAAAATCTAGCGGTTCTGCGCATTCTCTTTAGAATCTTAGGAGGCTTTCTTGTTGCTGGGTGGCCTGGGAAACACCGCGCAGTGATCGTGGGTTAAACTTATATTACTGTAATTTATTATTATATACTTTGTATTATTATTATTAAATCATACTAAATAAATATTATCATATATAATTATTAATAAATTATAAGAGATTATTATATATACTGCATAATATTATTACTACGTTACTTTTTATTGTATTATATTGTTATTTATTATTTATTGATTGATCTTGGTTATTCTCAATCTCTTTCTATATTCTTCTTTTGAAATATATTTATATATATATATGTTTTATTGTTTTTATTGTTCACAATTCAAAATTATCTTCCTGGCGAATTAATACCGCTAGGCCGCCATCTTGGATTCCATTCTAGGGACAACAAGCGCTGCTTTGCGTGATTCCTTTTTCGCACCAAAAAGCGCTTGTGGTGTCTTGCCCTGTCACATCAAACTAGAACCATCGTTTTCTTGATATTTCTAGTGAAATAATTATCCTCGATCTTTCTATAAATTCCCAAATGCATCTAATTTCTAAAAAATATGATGAATCGTTCACTGTGGCGCCAATTTCGTCATCAGAAAGTCATTCCTATTATTTAAGTTTTATTGAATTTATAATCTTTCTTATTCATATGTTATTCCGGGAAAAATACTCTCTCTGATTCGCCAAAAAAGCAAATTCCAAAATTTCAAAAATAAGTGTTTACCTGTTGCAAGATAGCGTTCGGTCAATATTAAGTGTCATCTTTCCTTTCGATGGACGGAGCTTTTCAATTAATATTAAAATTCATTTACATATCGATAACTTTCGAATCCAAAAAGGGAAATCATTCAAAGATTTATATGATGTATAACAATATGTGTTGAAGAATAGTTGTGTTTTATTTTTTTATGTTAATAAATATTTTAAATAATGCATAAGCTATATAAAATAAAACTCTGAATCTCTCTTCTTGACACTATCCGCGAACTCTGCTGACCTGAGGGCTGAAAGTTGTGGTCACCGGTCAGCCCTCGTAGCCGGTAGGTCAGCAGTTCAAGCTATAGACAGTCAAGTCCACAATGCAAGCTGATGCATGTTAAATGTCGATGAAATTCCTCCTACTAGTACGGGAGGCGGGTAACGTCACTTAACCGCTGGTTTAAATTTACGTGGTTTTTCTACCTATAGACCTTACTCGTGTTGCCTTATAGTGCAATTTAATACGTATTCCTCACTACAAATGAAGATGTATTCAAGCTTTTGGTTTCATCCTTTTTTTTTTTGGGACGGGGTTTCAAAACAATGATATCCTGTACCCAATGCCAACACGAACTATTAATTGTGACTCTAATTATCCAGTTGTTCGATATACACTCAAGGGAAATGATTTACCAGGGTTAGAGATTATTTACAAATAGGCACCAAATTTTGTCGCGCTTTCATTTATCAAATAGTTTAATTCTCCTTTATCACCCAGTGAAAGGCGATGCTGCATCAATACCCAGTGCATCTATTTGCAATGTCCATTTTCAAAATTGTAATTATGGAAATCTTTTTTTCAGTGGAAGTGTGTTATTATTCGTTACATTCGAGAAATTGATGTTTTCCTATTTTATGATTACATTTCCGACGCAGATATATCCTTCCAATAAAATCTGCAGGCTAGCATCTGCACCATGTGAAGACTTTAAACCATGAGCCTTTGATTTAATATGTATTTTCCCTTCTACTCAGTGGGTCATGTGTGTGGCCTTCCAAGAAAACGCGGTGTGCTGAACGTAGAGGAAATTGTTCTTCAAAAGTTTGATTATAATTTGCGTCAAACTCTCCAAACAACAGCGAGGGCAATTGTCAATAGACCTCGTTAATTTGAACCATGGTGAAATATAGAGAGAGGGGAGAACACTGAATCGACTAACTTTTCTACACCTGCAAAATTAAAACATTACTCCCGTGGGAGAAAGATTTCACAGCGTCAAAAAATTGCAAGGTTATCATATCCTCCATAGGGGGCGGGGGGAATAGCACTAGGATTTGGTTGTCTCCATGTTTTTGATAACATTTCTTTTAACCCTGAAAGTGCAGATTTTTTTTAAACTTTGAGAACATCAGTTGTCCATAAAATCTTTTCCCCTACATGAGTTCAATTTACAAATTTAAATTTGGTTGTAATCTTTTTCTGTAACTTAAACACATATTTAAAAAAGGCTTTCCTTCTAAATATTGTATCCTTTATATTCTTTTCTTTTTGTTCCATTAAAGTATCTTCCATTACTCATGAAGTGTTCTATTAACATAAAAGATATGCAAAATTCATACTAGGAAAAAGAAATGCGCGGCACATTTGAACTTTTGGCTTTGCAACTTTTTAATAGAAAAATTTTAAGTCGGACTAATGAAAATGATTTTATCTCTTCTCTGGCAGTAAATGCTTTTCTGTAGACTCAGGAGACTTCATCCTGACTTAGAAATTTATTAGAATAATATTTGAATTATTTTGTTAAAAAAATGGATTTAAAAAAGTTGGTTTAAATTTTAGAAAAAATTATTTTTCGATGTACGAGTATTTCATAATTTAGAACTGTACAAACTCTATGAAAAATCGAAATTTTAAAACATTTAAGAAATGTGTGAAGGTATTGACTTCACACATTTATGCCTAAGGTGCATGTAGATATATACGGATCAACTCAGGTGTAGTTCTCATCATCTAAGTGTAATACTAAAGTATGTGGCAAGCACACACCAAAGTGATTATTAATCAATAACTTTATCACATATTTGTACTCATCTACAATCGACTATAACTACTCAGGAAATAAATTTTTTTGTAATACTTCAAAAGGCTGAAGGGTTTGAGGGGTATAGGGTATATATAATTCATTTCAAATAGTGAGTGAGTGATTGTAATGTTTACTGGGCAAGAGCCGATTTCGGCTAAGCTGCGCCAAACTTTTGTCTTAACTTTTATGAAATTTCAAAAACACTATCAAATATATAAAATGTTGTCGTAAGAATAAAATGTATCTAAAATTCAATAAAACCGTATAAAAAACATTCCTATTAAAATACCATTAAGTTAATTTAAAAACATGGAAAATAATCTAAAACAAGACTTTAACATCTGATCAAACGATATTTACAAATTAAATTTAAATAATTCAGTTGAATTATTTTTTCCGATTTCTTATCGGTATCATGTAAAACATAAAACCATTCTTTATATGCCAATCCATCAATGATTCATCGACGTCATATAGAATCACATCCTAATCTTCTGAAGTGTAGTCCACAAAACTTTTCTTCGGCTTATGAGGGGTCATTTTTATTTCAATTTCGGAATTTGGTTTTGTGTTATGAGCTTTTCCCTATATTTTTTCCACTTTGTTTGAAATGTCTTGCAGCTTTGCCAGCTGGACTATTGGATGTGAAATTGGCATTTTCTAGTAGAGTAACAGATGATTGAGTTTCGGTGGGTAGTGCGTCAAATTTGTCAGTAGTTGTAGGAAATAAGCATGCTTCTAATTGGCAGATGCTGCAATTGTAGACTACTAGCCTGGTAGAAGTAGCAGAAGTAAAACAAGGAGTGACTCACATGCTGTTGTTGGTATAGCTGAAGTAGATGGACTTGAGTTGAGAGGAAGAGGATGTGGAGACTACAGAAATTGTGGACGTACTTGGAATCTGATTGGCAGAAGATCTTGCTCTTAGACATTGCAAAGAGGTACAAAAGATATTTGTTACGCTTGGATCTGTTTGGGTAGTAGTAGATATAGCTGAAGGGGCTTAGTAGCATGTGAACATATATGTTTTAGGTTAACTAGGAGCTTCTTTACGAGGGCTTCTATAATAAAGAGATATTATTATTTTATTTAATTTCCTGGATCTGTTTTTCTAATTTCCATTTTGGGTATAGTTTAGAATCTGATGGATGGGTTTGTGAACACTTAACACATTTCGGCTCTAGTGCACAATCCGTGGAAGAACGCCCAGCGGACGCATATCTCGGGGCACTTTAAATTAAACCCCGGCGAGTTTGAAATTCCAAACCTTTTAAACGCGGGGATTCGGAATTTTGGCCCTCTACTTAAGGTACCCAGTTTTATGACTGGGGGTTTTCCCGGGACTTTTAAAGGGTTTAAAAATTAAATGTTTAGTGGGACAAAAGTGCGAACCCTTTTTATTGCAATTCTTCTGACCTGGGTCAAGAATTTCTGATTTTGAAGCGCACAATAGAACCGGTTTTCAAAATAGCCCTCGACGTTTAAGGTTTTGGGGGGAAACCCACCATTAAAAGACAGCCCAAAAAATGTTTGGGCTAAAAAGGGAAAGATTTTTTTGAAAAGCTGATTAGTTTTATGAGCAATCCCCGGTTTCATAATTTTTAAACCCCCTTTCGGATCTCCCCCTATTCCATTCAGGGCTTTTAACAGCAAAGGGATTTTTGGGGCTTTCCCTTTTTGGAAAAAGAAAAAACAAAAAGCGTAAAATGGAAAATATCACGGGAAACAAGGTCCTTTACCCAAAGGCACACCCTGACTTGTATCCAAAAAGCGCGATAAAAATTTTCATCCGGGGTTTTAATTACCTGGGGATGAAGTCTAACGGGGCCCGGCCCAAATAAATGGTTGGACTTGGCGTTTCCCCGGGATTTTTCAGGATATGCCTCGGCATAAAGGGGGGAGAACCCAACGGGAAAAAGCCGACATCTCTTATCTGCAGCACCTAGCCCTACGGGGAACATCTCCGAAAAAACGATCACCAGTCAAAAAAACAAAAATTGGGCTCACTCCTGCCCCACCCCGAAAAACAGCGAAGCGTGGGCCAAGGGAAAAGGAAAAAGGTATCCCCGGACAATTTTTTCCCTTAATGGCCCGCCCACACAGAAAAAATGGGTTTGGGAAAAACCAAATGGTTTAATAAAACACAATACGAATATCGAAATAAAAAAAAATAAAATTAAATAAAAAAAAAAAAACCCAAAACCCTTTTCATTACAAAATGAAAATAAAATTTGGGGTTTAATAAAAGGGTTACCCCTAAAATTAAAAAAAACCTGGTAAAGACATGTGTACGGAAAAAAAAGGGGAAATAAAAAACCAACCCAGAGTAGGGCCCTGCGGTCCCCAAACCTTTTTCAGCAAGTTCACGGCCTTTTTTTTTAATGGGGTTACTTTTTTGCTACAATGGCGGGTTATCAAGATTTAAATGTATTTGAACTTGGTGTTATAGCCCGGCCCGGACAAGTGGAAAAAATATAGCATCGCCGGGTGCTTGATGAAATTTTTTTACGTAGGCCTTTTAAAATTTAGGAATATCGGGGGAACCCCGGTAAAACTTTCAAACCCGGGCACCCTTTGTGGCCAAAAAAAAGATCTTTGAACGGGAAAGGGCGACTGATGAAATCATTAAAAGGCGGTTTTTGGGCCCTTATAAAATTTTGCTGCAATTTTTTAATGTTTTGGGCTACGAACAAGTGTCAACGTGTGACGGAACAAACATCATATCAACGAAACATCATAAATATCCCCTTTGGGGCCGAAGCCCCATTTTGTACCCTTGGAACTTCACAAACCAAAGTCACCTCCCCGGGCCCGTCAACACCGGCATTGGACTGTTGATGACGGGAAAAACGTTGGGGGGTTTGACGGGGTCTCTTTTCAATAAAAAGCTGTTAAACCCTTACGGGTATGGAGAAAACCCTCATGAACCCAGGGGCCCCCAACATGTCATCGGGGGACTGTTAAAGGGCGGGTGAAAGCTCTGGGGTTTGGTTGGGGTGTGCAGTTGGCGTGATATGGGACCCCTGATCGTCTAGATACGACTCTGACAATTGACAGGTACGTAAGCATCCTGTCTGATCCCCCCCATTCATGTCCTTTTTTGCTTCCAACAGATTTGGGGGAATTTAAGAAGACAATGCGACCCCCCACACGTCAAAATTTTCGGGAAGGTGACTCCAGGAGCACTCTTCGGGGTTTAAAACCCCCACTAGCCCCCCAAAATTCCCCGGGCCCATGAACATTATTGGGGCCTTCTGGAATGCCTTGCAAAGTTGCTTTAAAGAAAAATCTCCCCCCCTCCCTTACTCCTTCGTTTGGGACAGCCCCTACGGGGTTTGGGTTAGTTTTTTCAGCACTATTTCAACTTAATAAATTTCCATTAGTTTTTGGCTTTTTCTGGGGTTTCTTTTGGGGCCCCTAAAAAGATATTAGGCAAAATTGTACCAGTTTTTTTGCCCTTTGGGGTGTATAGCCCAAATAAAAAAGAAAAAAGAAACTTAAAATAAATCTTACTTTTAAAAAAATGTTTACTGTGGTCTAGGGGGGGAAAAAGAAAGGAGGGAAGGGAATGACAAGATGGGGGGTAAAATTGAAAGGACCCCACTAGGGTCCCCGGGTTCTTGCATTTTTTCCCAAAAAGGTAAAACCCCTCGGGAAAAAGAAAAAAGACCCTTGGATTCGCCTTTAAAACCGTAGGGGCCCCAATTTTTAAGATAGTCTGAACTACATTAAAATAATTCAGAATGAACAAAATTTAAAACAAAGGTTATTTAATAAAAGCAAAAACTAATTCTGGAAAGGCTAAAAGGGGAAAACTTGCTTTTCTTTTTTATACTATTTAATACTATTAAAAAAAATAAATTTTTTGGTTTAAAAATTCCTTGGTTTTTCCCCTCCAATCCCTTTAAAACATAAAAAATTCAAATTTAAATTTTAATAATGCGGGAAAACTGCGTTTTTTTGGGTTTAAAAAGAACCTACCCCTTTTAAACAAACATTTTCTTTATATCCCTAATTTTTTTTATATTATTATTGGAACTTTTTCCTGCCCACAAATGTGCTTCATGTTTTATCAATATCCTTTTAAAAAGTAAAAGTATGGAACGAAAAAAGTTGAAAAAAGCAACTTTATGGAAATTTTAGATGGTTGAAAACCAGTTCCAAAAAACCCTTTTTTTTAAAAAAATTCCACCAAAACAAGCATTTGTCCCTTTTGGTTTTTATCTTCCCCCACTTCTAATAACCCTCCGACCATCTTTGTTCTTTTTGTTCTTGGGGTTTTTTTTTTTTTGGGTTTTTTTTTATATTTTTAAAATGTTTTGTTTGTATTTTTTAATTAAAATAAAAAGGGGTTTTTTTTTTTTAAAAAAATTTATACTTATTTAACTGAATATATAAACTATGTGCATATATAATGTCAAGTAAAAAATTTTGAAATATGCATCGAATATTTTTCCAGATAAACTTTTATATTTTATAAAAATAATAAGGGGTTTTTAAAATTGATAAAATTTTCCTTTAAAAAAAAATTTTATTTTATTCTTTTTATCTTAAATTAACAAAATGGCCCTTTTCCTTAAATTTAATAATTTTTTCCAAAAATGATTTAAAAAAAAGTAAAAATGGAGAAAAAAGGGGATTAATTCTTTACAAACAAGATAGAAATTTTTTATTTTTTAAACTGGTCTAAAAAGTTTTTTGGGGGAAAAAAAAGAAAATATGAGGGAGTTTATTTTTTAAAGGGGGCATAAGTCACCCAAAAATCAAGTTTAAAGATAGCATGAATTACAATTTTAAAAGGGATTTTTTATTTAAAAAGGTCAATTTTAACTTTTTAAAAAAAAGTTTGGCAAGTTTAAAAAATTTAGAATTTTTTTTTAAAAATTTTTTAACCAATATTTTTAATTTTTTTGGAAGAAACCTTTAATTGTTTAAAAAGGTTTTGTTTAATAAAATTTTTTTAAAAAGGCCCGAAAAAATTTTTTTTCACTTTTTTGGGGCTTTTTCTTTTTTTTTCTTTTTTTTTGGGTTTTTTTAGGTGTTTTTTTGTTTTTCCACTTTTTAAAAGGGGGGTTTTGGATTTGGGGTTGATTTTCGTGCCCAAGGGTGGAACCCGGGTTTTTGGGGGTTTTTGGGTGATTTGGTATTCCGGTTGAAAAGGGTTTTTTTATAAAGGGGGTTGATTTTTTTCCCCTTTGGGGTTTTGGGTCCCCCAAAAAATTTGGAAAAATATTTTTAATGGGGGAAGAGGGGAAAAAGGAACAAATGTTTTTGTGTGGTGTTTAAGTAGTTTCCCAAAAAAAAATTAAAAAAACCAAAATTTTGGGTTTTTAGGGGGAAGGGGCCCTTTTTGGGTTTTAGAAATGGAAAAAACGGGTTGATAAAAATTAAAATTTTTTTTGGGAAAAGGTTTTGGGGAAATTTCCCGCCATTTTCTTTAATTTTTATATAAATTTTTAAAAATTTTCGGCAATTTTTAAATGTTTGGAAAAAAAGGGAAAATTTTTGGGTTAAAAGTTTTATTTCCTTTTTAAAATTCCTTTAAATTTTTTCCCCGGGGAATTTTTTTAAAACCTTTAAAAATAATTTTTTTTTTTTTGGTTGGGGCCTTTGTCTTTTTCCGGGTTCCGGTTTTTGGGGGTTTTTAAGGTAAATTTTTTTTTCTTTTTCCCACAAAATAAACCCCAAAAAACTGTTTGGTTTTTTTGATGTTCAAAAAAATTTTGATATTTCCTAAATTTTCCCTTTCCCTTTTTTTTGGGAAAATTAGAAGAAATTTTCAAAGAAAAGGTTTTAAAAAAACTATTGGGTTGAAAATTAAAAAAATTTTAGAAAAAAAATTTTTGAATAAAAAGTTTTTAAGGGTTTTAAATTATAATTGGAAAAATACTTTTTTGTTTGGGGGTTAAAAAGTTTTTTTGGGGGATAAAATAAAATTTTTTTTAGAAAAAAAAGTTTTGGAATGTTAAAAAATTTTAAAAAAAAATTATTTTTCCATTAAGGGGAACCAAAATTTATTTTAAAAAGCCTTTTTGGCCAAACCCAACAAAAGAAAAAAAAAAAAAATTTTTTTGCCCAATTTGGAAATTTAAAAAATTGGGGAAATTTTTTGGAAGAAATTTTCCAAATTTTAAAACCCCCAAAAAATGGAATTTTGTGAAAAAAAACCTTAAAAATTTTTTGGAAAAAAAGGGTTTTTTAAAAAAATTGGGAAAAAAAACCCTTGGTTTGGAAAAAAAAAATTGGGGGGGAAAAAATCTCGGAAAAAGGAAAAAAAGGCCTTTTTGGTTTAAAAAAACAAAAAGGTTTTGGGTTTTTTAAGGGGGAAAAAACCCAAATTTAAAATTGGGCCTAAAGGGAATTTTAGTTGTAGGTTTTTTGGCTTTTTTATTTTTGCCCAAAATTTTAAAAGTATAGTATCGGGAAAAAAAAATTCCTCATTTTTTTTAGTGATTTTTTTTGTGTGGTTTGTGTGATTTTTTTTCCTAATACACCCTGAAGGGAAAAAATTTTTAAAAAAATTTTTTTAAAAGGGGGCCTTTGGTCAGGTTCAAAATAAACATGGCGGAAATTAAAACAATTTGTAAGGGCTTATCATTAGAGGGAAAAATTTTGAAAAGCTTTCGTTAAAACTGAATAATATTGTTTCCCTGATTCGGATCTTTTCAAAAAACAGGGGAGAAAATTTCACCCTTTTGAATTTTGGACCTGCGCTGCTTTTAAAAAATTTGAAAGGGGGAGGAAAGGGATTGTTTTGAAAGGTTAAAATAATTTCCAAAAAGTTGATCGGAACCCCCTACTTTCAGATTTCCCTTTTACCAGCTTTTACAACGAAACGATTTTTTGTAAACAGATGATAATTTAATATCTTTTAATTTTTTTGAAAAGACAAAGAAAAAAAATCTTAGAGCAGTAATTTCGTCTTTTAGTGAGAAAAAAACGAGGTTTTTCCCAGGCACGAAAATTTTTTCCCTTTTGGTATGAAAAAAAAGGTATTCATTCTAGAGGCCTCCACCCACCATGGGGTTCGACAAGAGGAAAAAATGGCCGTTGGGGAGCGGCCCAAGGCCCTTTTCCCCGGTCAGCAAGGATATATTGCTGTTTGAATCCAAAATGATTTTATAAACCCGAGGCAACCCCCTTTTTTCTGAAAAACCCCCTTTTGTGACTTCTCAGGGGACTCCAGAAAACCACAAACGAGATTTATACCTCAAATGGTTTAAAAGTGAGCTCACTCCTGTCTTTCTTTGTCTACAGGTTTTTGTGTGCCAAAGGGGAATGCAAAAAGGGATATCTGGGATACCGCACTGGGTTTTATTTCGGAAAGCTTCAGATGGCAAACAAAACCGTTCGCAAAAAAAAGTGTTATCAAAATTAATAAAGTTGAGAATCAAAAAAAATTTAAAATTAGTCAAATAAAAAGTATTGAAATTGCTTAATAAAAGGGGAAAAAAAAAAGCTATGTTTAATAACAAATAAAGATTAAAAAAAAAAATCTTGAATTTTTTTTGGTTTTTAAAATGTAAAATATTATCGATCAAAAAGGGGAGAGGCTTTTTAAGATAGGAAGACGGTAAAAATAGAGAAGAATCTCTAAAGGTAAATCCCATCCGCGGACACCCAGTCTTTACCAAGAGCAGTAAAAAACTTGGAAAAATCTAATGTTCACTATAGGATATCTAGGGGTTGTACCTGTCATGTAAGTAATCGGGCCTGGAAATGAGGGAGATGGGGTAAAAAAATAATTTTTTTTTCTTATTTTTTTTATCGACTGAAATAAGCTCGACCCTCAAACCCCTAAAAATTCCATGTAAGTCTAATGCACATTAAATTTGCTGATGTTCAAATTATCATCGTTGGCAAGAGGTTGCTTGAATAAATAACCATATTGGAAATGTTTTGCTAAAAAAAAGGGTTGTCCCCTAATCCTACGAAAAACCCAAATGGGATTCATTAATTTGTGAAAATTTATCTCAGTCTTAGAAATCCTGTAATATTTAAGGAAAATTAAAAGACATTATCTTGTTGAAAAATAGGGTATTTACAAAAAAATTTAAGAGAAAAAAAACAAAACCAAAAGAAGCGTAAAATTCCTTTTTAACCATTTAAAATTAAAACAAAGTTATAATCTCAAAACATGGACCAAGGAAAATTAGTGAAGGTATTCATATTAAACCAAAAAGGGTAATTGACTTTTTTGAAAAGGGCTGCATTTACACAAATATACAGGCCCACGGAGCCGAATGGTCAAGGTATCGGATGCGGCTGGCCTTTTCAGTTGAACCCCGTACCATAAGACCCACCGTGTAGGGGGCGATCAGTTAAATCTGTGAGAGCCAAACGTCCTCCCATTGGTGTGGGGTGGTATTTGGGAGAGGGTGCCAACCAAATGCCATCCTTTATTTCAAAAACATTGGTCCGTCGCCCAAAGCCCTCGTGCAGCTGAACAGTGCGAAGTTAGTATTCACTCACTAACTACACATAAATACTCTAATTCTGCTAAATTAACGCAATTAATAATAAACAAGCAAATAAAAGATAAATTTAATTATTCACATACACACAGAGAAAAGAAAACAGGTTCCTTGTACCCTTTGAAATATCCTCTGATGAAATTATTTTGGCTATACTTATTGTTGTTGCTGATTCCACCTGATCGGCAGTGCCAGATCGAGATCCACGAAATTTATCATGAAACAGGGTTACATTGTACGCCTCTTGTTTATTCTCAGATATGACCACCATGAGATTTAAATCATTTCGACACTAATTTTGTGGGAGAAGAACATGAGGGTGGTCAGGGGCCTCCTACATCTCTTTCCCTTCCATTAACTTCACGAAAGCCCTTGCGGATCAACAGCTATTTAGAGTATTCCCCTTCCGTGAAGACACTGAATGTTTAGAAACAGCCATGCCTTCTCAGGGATTCAAATCCTCTTTCTATGACACAGCAATCAGCATAGCTAACCACTATACTGGATGGGTAGTTAAATATAAGGTGCATATTAAAGTTATATATTTACAAGTCCTTGTGATAAGCTATTATTAATATAAATTTGAAAATATATTTATACATGTCTTAAAATTTGTTTTATTTTACAAAAACTATAGAAACCACCCAACTCTGGAGAAAATTAAAATAAAAACCTGTTCTAATTCTTTTTTTCCATTTCACTGTAAAAAATGAATTAAATTGCATGTCAAAAGAGCATAAATTTTGAAGTCGAAGAAACTCCGATTACTGTTTCAGATCGCATTAAAAAGGGGTTCACATTCAAACGTATGAAAATATAAAACGGCATTCCTAAGAAGCGTGTAAAAAACTGGTCTACTTTTTTTCGGTGCATATTAGAAACAAATTTTTTTCTGGTTCTTTTAGGAAATTTCTCGTTCGAAATGACAACTTTATCATTCCTTGAATAATAAAGCAAGGAAAATTCTCATATCTTTAAATTTCCACCCGACATTCTCCCGAATACAATTATTAAGTTACATCTGCGTATTATACCGACGAAAAGGCTCATGTTTGTGAAGTATGCCAAAACCTT
>BMAV01021594.1:8423-42990 GCA_019973955.1 Trichonephila inaurata madagascariensis
TCTTTCTCACTAAACTTTCTATCCTTTTAAAGGTTATCTTATTTGCATTGTTGCTTCGTTTTTCCTCTTGGAATTGGGTTGGAAAAGTTTTGCCATTAATCGTGGCCGTCAAAGAACGTAGGAGTTATGTTAGAAGAAGAACGCGAGAGATGTCACAACGTCTGTCGCTGAGAAAAAAAAGACGCCAAAATGAAATCTAAGTGGCTTTACCACTTATGTTTCGTACTCTTCTTTAGTTATGTGTTACACTTGAAAATTAAAGATGACATATGGGGCTAATAAAGTAGTGATCTGGGATTAGAAGTGTTTTGCTTAGACCATCTGTTCGAAGAAATAATTGGGTGTTTAAGTTAAGGCTTGAAGATGTAACGGAAAATAAAAGTTAAGTGTTACATAGGGAATTTAATTTTAAATCTAATTTAATTATCCTCCTTATATATATATATATATATATATATATATATACATCTCTCTCGATGTAATACAAGATCTGAGTTTAGTTTTATACATAAATCGAGTTTTAATATACAAATTTATTTTGCTCCTAAGAAGAATATATAATACATGTTTTTCTTTGCTATCATGTAAACTATTTGTCCTCTAAAACTGCATATCAACTATATCTTCTACAAATATAAAACGTTTCCCACAATCTTTTTTTTTAAAAAAAAAAACTCTTGTTATATGAAAGAACAGAAAAGGAGAAAGTTTATCTTACAATATTGAATTTCTTTTCCCCTTTAATATCGGAAATATATACAAATAAAAAAATAGCGAGTTCTCCATCTCATAAAAAAAAATGTCATTTTCCTTCCCTTTCCAAACTGCAAGAGGAACTGCGATCTGGTATTGTCATCTCTTTGGTGCACCAAATATGAAAAAAAAAAAACCGGAAAAAAATGAAAAAAAGTTTTTCTTAAAAAAAGATTCCTTGCTGGCAGTCGTTTTTATTCTGTTTGGGTTTTTTTGCAGTTGTTGTGTGCGTATAAAAATTGCGAGTTACACTCGCAAAGCTATATTAGAATTCTTTTCAGCGGCGGAAGCGACCACTTAATTTGACATATTTTGTGATTTAGTTTTATAAACCTAAACAAAATATTTACTGAAATTGCAATAAATTGATTTCGGGAAAGAACATGGATTTTTTTTTAAAAAAAAGGTATTATTTTGAAAAATCTAGAGAGGCTAAAACTGCAGTATCAGCTTATTAGAGAAGATTTTACCAAATTGCTTCGTGGTCTGGGTTCTTAGAAATTTTTGTTCTATGAATTGAACTGACGTTTATTTTATACTTATTAAAAATATATAAATGTCTCTTTCTAATTAAAATTGAGATTTTAGTGACGTTGCCCACTTATAGATAGTTTTTTCACGCAGCGTAAATTTATTGAATTATGAATTTATTAGCTTGCATTCAAAAGAAGATTCAAATTTCAGATAAAATGCTGTTTCGTAATAATGAATCAATTATATTTCGGAATGTTTTCTTTTTTAACTATAACACCAAATCTTAAATTGTTTCTTTTAAAAACGCAATATGATGTAAAAAATGTGCTTTAGATTTCCTTAAATTTGACATTACTCAATTAACCCTTTGAGTCCCAGGAGGTATTGAAAAAACACTGTCGAAGAATTCCAAACAACGTATCCGCGCTTTCTCAGAATGAGTACGGAAAGACTCAAGCATTTTGAATTTTATGACAAGAAATACCAAGCGGCACGACAGCGCTTTGTTCATTTTACACCGAAGAATCCCAATAGGAGCTATAGTATTGCTTAACCTATTGTAAAATGTACTATTTACATTAAAAAGAGCTGTGTAATGTACTTGCTTTAGTAAATCTGAGGGTGAGACTTCAACAATCGGTAACGCTCCGTCAGTTGTCCATAATGTTCGAAATGTACTGGATTTTCTCGACATAAAATTTCAACAGCGTAATCGCGCTGCTTGGGACCCAAACGATTTAAGTTGACTAAATTCGAAACAGGGGTTTTGAAAAAGCGTATAAATGAACAATTTTTTCGATATTTAGTGTTAGTTGAACTAGAACATGCATATAAAATGGTTTTAACGATATTACTGCAAGAAAATTTATTTTAATGCAATATTTTGGCAAAAGAAAGAAGAAAGTTATTTGCTAAACATTCTCCTTTTATGAAAAATGCTTCAAAAACAATATTTTGCTTGTATATAGCTAGAACTTCTCTACTAAGCCTACACTAGGATTTTTGAAAAAAAATTCACTTTATTTTCAGAGTTACTATCAATGGAAACTACTAGAGTAGGTGAAATACTAGAGCAAAAAGTTCCCGGAAGTTCTACATTCACGCAAGTGTTCGTGAGGGGAAATATCTGTTTTGGGGTTGGCAGTACTAATAAGGAAAACACACAGCCATCTGGAATTTATTTCCTGTACTGCTGGCGTTAGATGCGGATCATTTCTGACAAAGCGAATTTTTCAATCGTCAGATTTTACAATGTCGTCTTTGGAGCAGCATGCAAACATAAATTCTGTGCTTTGCACGAGAAATCACACGAGACGCTCAAGATGCGGAAGAAAGCATAGAGAAACGATTCCAGCGCCAAAGGACATTTACCTGTTTCCATGGCTTTAAATGAAATTGAAGGAGCACCTTTTTTTGTGGATTCAGATAAGGTGATCCAAAATGCGACGAAGCAATTGCAGGACCTCTCAAAAAAAGGATTCCAAGAGAGTTTTGAACAGTTATTTGAACCCTGGAACAAGTGTGTGGATGCAGGAGGGAAGTGCCTTGAAGTCCAATAAGATTAAATTATTGTTCTATTTTTTAATAATCTGTAATTGACCTATACCGGGAACTTTTTGACCTACCTGTATTTTGTTAAAATTCCTCTTCTCTGATATATTAAAATAGGAATAATACTTCTAAATTATATATTTAAAAAATCCTAGTTTACGCTCTGTACAGAGAAATCTTATCTATATACATACACCGTATTTACTCGAATCTAAGCTGCGCTATTTTTTCCAGTGTTAATGTTACTGCAAATCGGGGGTGGGTTAGAATCGAAGACAAAAAAATTGTAGTAGGGGGGAATTGAATTTCCACCGCTTTCAAAAGGAAAAATGTAACCACTCGTTCTGGCCAATTGCATCAGTGACTTATTCCATTTCGCTGCTTATCATCAGTATCCAGTCTATCCGAAACATTGTTGTCTGTTGATATTTAAAAATTTCTTTTTTGTATACGCTCTTTTTTTTTATCACGTCAACATCAAAGATATCGGTAATAGCATCAAGACGAGTTCCCTATGACGCAAGTATGAAAAGGGAGGCATTTGTTTATGCAGAAGAAAAAAAACCGAAACAGAGCAACGGCCACCGAAATTTTGACACGAATGAAACAAGTATACTTCGATGGCGTTAACAAAATCATACAATTTTTGCTTGTAAGTGTTCAAGTCTTTAATAATTCTTTTACATTCTTCTATAATACAGTCTTTAAAAAAAAACGTTGCTTAACAATTGCATTGGGTGGCAAGGAAGACGACATCGTATGGGCAGATGGCGACGCCGGCACTAATTCCGTTGTGATAATGGGAATGACGGATCATTTTCGATTTCATGCATGATACTGACTTTTAAAGTATTTATAGGTTCAGGTTTGTATCTGAAAGTTTTTAATACTTATAAAATAAATTTTAGTTATTAGCTTCTATATTTCTCATTATTTTTTTTTAATTTCTGAAGTATTGGATATTAATAAACCTCTTACACAATTTTTTATTTTATCTGAAAAACGTGTTGAGAATCGGGGGTGTGGCTTAGAGTCTATGACAGTGTTTCTCAAGTTGTGGGGCGCGTGATAATCCTACGAGGGGAGGGCGAGCATATCGAAAAGTCGAAAATAAAAGATTATTTAAAAAATTATCAATTTGTTAAAATTGAAGCAAAACAAAATATATTCAGACATAATAAAAAAATAAGATACACATTTACTCTGATATACTATACTTATAAATGTATCAGCACGGTACAATATATTTGATACTAAGTATCAATACTAGGTTATGAACAAATGTAATAATTACTAGTGATTTTTTCATGGGCTTATCTTATACAAAATTTAATACTTATCTTGACAATTTGTACGGTTTAAAATTAAGGTCACATTGTAGCTTTAGCGTCAAAGTATTATACACTATTACTGCATTCAATACTTGGTTATTGTATGGGGGGCGCGATGAAAATTATGATTGAAAATTGGGTCGCATATATCGAAAGTTTGAGAAGCACTGGTCTATGAGAACATTTTTTCACAAAAACTTTTTAAGAATTTGGGGTCCAGCATAGATTCGAGTAAATACTTTAGGCATACTATCCTTATTATACTTATTATATAAGCATTTGTCGTAAAAAAAAAAATGCTTCGAAAATATATCATCCTTTCTTCATATTTTGCCAAAGAAAAAATTGCATTCAAATAGTTTTTCTTGAAATGTCTTTATAAAACAATTTTATATCTATATTATAATCCAACTGAAACTAAATATTAAAAACAAGTAATATATATAAAAAAAAAAAATTTAAGTCAATTCCTACTTTGAATGGATGAATAGAAAGTATTTCAATAGCGATTGAAAATTTGCAAAAGATATATATATATATATATTGAGTTTGAGTTTGAGTGAATATTAACGTCGCACTGTTCAGCTACACGAGGGCTTTTGGCGACGGACCACGTAATTTTGAACCATGGTCAAGTGACGTGGACGACACCTGAGCTGGCACCCCCCTCTCCTAACTACCACACCACACCAACGGGAGGACGTTTCAGCTCTCGACAGATTTAACGTGCATCGCTGCCCTACACGGCGGGTCTTTAGTGGTATTGGGCTCGAACTCATGACATGCCTGCCATGGTCCGATACCTTAAACACTGGGCTACCGCAGCCCCTATATATATATATAGGGAGAAAGTGAACGAATAGTAGGAATTGAAAAAAGAGCATGATTTGTCTGAATTGTTGTAACAATGCAAACCCAGTTTGGCTAGTTTGGCTTATAAAAAGGTTTTCGATGCCAACTTTTGTCTTTGTGTTAACAGTTACATTGTTACAACAATAGAGACGAATCTAAGATTTCGTCAGATACTTGTAAACCGGTAAAAATGAAGCCAACATGGCTGTATCTGTAATTCTTCAAATAACTAGTTTCAGTCAATTAATTTTAATTAATTATAATTAAATTATCGTATTTTTACCCAAAACAATAGTGTATAGAAAATTTCAGTTCAACTGAATGCTTTAAAATGTGAAAAAAAAATTTTTTCAAGTTTTGACACAAGTCGCCAAAAGGGTTGCTAAGTCTCCAAAAATGATGCCAACGTAGCTGTATTTGCAATTCTTTGAATAATTAGTTTTAATCAATTATTTTTTATTAATTATAATTAAATTATTGTATTGTCATCCAAAACAATCCTGTATATAAAATTTGAGCTCAATTGAGCGCTTTAAAATGTATTTCATTAACAATTGAAAATATATATACCACCAAGATAAATAAATAAATAGAGAGAGTTAATAGTAGGAATTGAAAACATTTATAAGCTTCTTCAAACGCACGGTTCCGAACGTAGTCAGTCACCTTAACTGTAGAAATAATTATCAGTTAGTATTGATAAAAAATTAAAGTTTTTCAACTAAAAAAAAATTCTTAAAATGATATTTTTCAATCAGAAACACATTAAATAATACCTTTTGTACACTTTCCATACGTGAGAATAATATAATGCCGACGAAGATCATTTATTTAAAAAAATTTTATTCAGAAAAAATAAAGTGCATTTGTTCAAACAAAACATTGAAATTTAATATATATATATATATATATATATATTGCAGTTTGACATTTGCGTACGCTGTTAAAAAAAATTTGTAATAAACAAAAAATTGGTTTGAGCTTTTTGTTAAAGTCTCAATTGTTTTAATTGAAAGCAGGGAAAATGCAATTGCGTTTTCTCATGATAAAAATGAAAGTTTTAATTGCTAAATAATTAGTTTTTTAACCAAAATTTCCATTATTCAGGGCTATTGTGCTACAATCAAAGGAATTTTTTGCCTCTTTCTTAAAAAAAGATAATTTTTTTATTCGTGAAGACAACGGAAGTTAGTCATCACACCACAAATGGATCTCGTGTTTTTTTCTTCTCTCTCGAACTTAAATTGTTTTTAACAAAAATAAGAATATAAAATCTTTTTTTAATGCATTTCCTTTGCTATTATGTGGTCAATGTGACCTTGTGCAGGATATAAAGTTAAAGAAAGTGTTAATGATGCTTGTACTTTTTTTTTAAGAAATGGCAGTTAGCTTCTAAAATGTTGCGCTTCATTCAAAGGGTAAAAAAACTAAAGTATATTTTCACAGTCCCAACACAATTTAAAGTATCCGATTACGTTCGGAACCGTGATTTGAAAAAAAAAAGTATAAATGGATATTTTTATGATATTTAGTGTCAATTGGATTAGAATACATGTATAAAATTGTTTTAAGAATATTATTAGAATAAAAATTAGTTAAATGCAACATATTTTGGCAAAAATGAACTTTGAATGACCTATTTTCAGAACATTCTCCTTTTATTAAAAATGCTTCTATAGAGTAATAATATTTTACTTATATAAAGCTAAGATTTCTCCAAAGAGGCTGAGCTAAAATTTTTGAAAAATTGGAACTATTTTCAGAGTTACTACCCATTGAAATAATTTTATCGGTGTTTTTTCCTTAAAATTTCTCCACTCTGTTGTATTAAATTATGGATAAATCCACTTCTAAAATATATAATTCAAAAATCCTAGTTCAGACTCTGTACAGAGATCTGAGTTATATATAGGCAAAATATTATTATTATAGAAGCATTTCCCATTAAATGAGAATGTTTTGAAAATACGTCATTCTATGTTCACTTTTTGCCAAAATATTGCATTTAAATAATTTTTTACTTTAATAATATTCTTAAAACAATTTTGTGGATGTATTCTAATCTAAGTGACATTAAATATCATAAAAATTATCTATTTATACGCTTTTGCAAAATATTAGTTTCGAACGTAGTCGGATACCTTGTGACGGGCTCACGCGTCTTTTTTTTAACATAACCTCTGGGTTCTTTGACGGCCAAGATTAATGGCAACTCTTTTCCAACCAAAATCCAAGAAGCGAAATGCGAATATGAAATGCAAATAAGATAGCTTTTAAAAGAACAGAAGTTTCAGTAAGCAGTATGGCAATTTAGGGAAAGTTATGTTTGGAAGAGATATGAGTGTGAATTGACGGGCTATCGTAAAGTTACCAGGATATCGAGCCATTGTTACAAGGTGCATAACATTGCACGTGCGCCCAGACGTCTCAGTACAGTGATTGAATCTTAGTTTGGATTAAGGTAGGACTGATTATTTGATATTAGAACTTGTAATATTATCAGAAGTGAGAGTAGGTGGATAATATAATTATTTAGATAAAGTGGTCTAAGTTACGCGATTTGGTTTAAGTATCACTGTGTGTTTGGTTCATTATAGATTCTCACTCATATAAATTTATCTAAATTGTTAGAGGTTTAAGTTATATTCTTAATAAAGTCATATTAAGAATTTAAAATGTCTGATCATTGAGAATCCCACACCTCTAATTCACGCTGACAATCAAAGATATGGTCATCAAAGAGAGCGGCCATATCACAACCTTAAGAAAGATAAGTATAGCTTAAAAAATATGCCTCCGTAAAAATTCTTGCTTACATTTGAACTTTTAGAGTTAAAGTAGATTTTTTAAAGATTCAATAATTAAACTGTTTGAAAGAGAAATTATATTTAAGCCTTTCTCGAGGTATTTCAATTATGGCCTTTGATTAAAAAGCCAACAATTCCAATTATTTAAATCAGTTGTTCCCAAACTGTGTTCCGCGGAATCCTGGGGTTCCATGAGGCATACCCAGGAGTTCCACGAGTCACAATGAAAAAATCGATAAGAAATAAATATGTATTCAAAATGGATTCACGTTCTCTATCAAGTTTATATAGTTACAAGCATCTATAGCTCGTCCTACTCATTAAAACTGAAAATTTTATTTATATATAATAACTTTATTATGCAAACCTTTTTAAACTTTTATTATAATATAATAAATTAATATTAAAACGCGCTTTATCTTTATAAATGTATATACTTCCTACTAGATTGAGAATATTCTATTGTTTACTATCTCGAGTTCCAAGAGATAATCTCTACTCGTTAGTTAGCAAAATGTCTTGCAAAACTAAATAGTTTTCTAATGGAAAATTCATCTTTCTGTATTTGTGATAAAAACACCTATAATGAAGGAAAAGAAACAAATCAACAGATTTGATATTATAATCTAAATTTAACAAGAACAGCATCTAAATTTTAGGTTGAAAATTCGTACGAAATACAAGGGTTTTCTCATACTGCTATAAACATTTCAATGCCATCCACTGAGCATTGTTTAAGATAAATATTGTTACGAATTTTGTGTAAATGGTGTAAATAATTTGTATTTGGGTGTTTAATGCATTTATATTACTCTATGTTATACTTATTTCATGTTAAAATTGTACCATTCACAAGCAATGTCGCCCCTTACGTTATAATGGCGATTCAATGAGAACTTGGCGAAATTTTGGCGATTGAGCCAAGTTGGCGACTTTAGCGACCATTTTGGCGTCATTGGTGACCATGTTAGCGAGTTCGGAACCCTCTGGAATCTTCTAGAAAGTAGTGGATCTCTCCACTAATGTCACACTCAATGACACGAGTGATTATATTTCTGGAAGTTTCTGTCACGCCTATAAATAAAGATGCTCACCAGAACGGCGGTGAGTATGATTTCAACCAGTGATGAGTGAATATTGTTTTGACCAGCGATTAGCTCGGCTGTGCTTGTGTGAATAATCTTTTATTTACGTGTATTTTTAAACAATGAAGATTGTGTTTGATTGCTGTTGAAGGTGTGAAGACTATCGGAGATTTACTCTGTGAATATCGCTGCTGAATCCTGTATTTAAAGGATTGGATTTTTGTTTATAAATTCGCATCGCTCTTAAAGAACTGTTTATTTCTTTGTGATTGTTTTGCATAAAATCCTCGAATTCGGATCTACGTAACAATATATTTCTCGCGTGAGAGGTTACAAAAAACAAAGTTTAAGACAAATGAAACTCTGAATAAGTAATGTGATTGCATTTAATCTCAATAGACCTAGACTTCGACAGTTTGTGTGAAAAAAAGTAAGCACGCATCCCAGTTATTACATAATGCACGGATAAGTGACACTTGAATCACAAATTAATATTATTAATTTGTAAAATTGTATTAAAAAATAGATTAAAAGGGGTTTTAATAATAAATGAAATACTTTTTTTAATTGTCTTTACATAAAGGGCCCATAACATGTTGATCTACTTTAAATATTATACTTTGAAATATATTCTTCGAAGTATGTGTGTGGAATGGGGCTCCACGAAAACACTTGTGACATAGCCATCGTTCAATAGCTATGTCTTGGGGTTTCCGCGTAAGTTAGAGGTGTGGGATTATCGGAAGGATGAGACATTCTATAATTCTTAATATGACTTTTATTAAGAATTTAACTTAAATTACTTAGATATCGAACAAACTTATATTAAGTGAGAATAAACCACTACACGTAGTCTTAACCAACTCGGATCGCGCAATTAGATCACTTATCAATATAAATATATTAGATCCGCCTAATCTCGTTTCAATAATATACTAGCGTTCGGAATATATTCTCCCTACCTTGGTTGAATACTCAATGTCCAGGCTAATCCAAATTTTTCTCCTAGGGTAGTACAATGGTATGTATCTTGTATAGATTAGCGAGGTGGGCGTCTTGATTCTAAACCGTCGATCCACACTCTATCTTTTCCGAACTGAGCTTTCTCTAAATTGCCATCCTTGCTCACTAAACTTTCTATCCTTTTAAAGGTTATCTTATTTGCATCTATGCTTCGTTTTCACTTCTTGGATTTGGGTTGGAAAAGTTTTGCCATTAATCGTGGCCGTCAAAGAACGTAGAGGTTATGTTAGAAGAAGAACGCGAGAGATGTCACACACTTTCTAGTTCTATGGGTTCCACAAAAGCACCTTCACGTTTTAGGGATTCCATGAGGTCAAAAAGTTTGGGAGCCACTGATTTTAATAGTAGATTTATTAATGGACAAATGCGAACAAATGACTATACAAAGACAGATCAACGTATATATGTTACTGTTAAAGTGTGAAATCTGTTATTTCGCAGAATAACTAGGTATTACACGAAATAAATAGTCAAGTCAGTTAAAGCACATAAGATTAAACTGTTATACGATTTAACTAGATAGTCTATTGAATAACGATTACTTGATCGTTTAAGTATGAAATACGGCATTTGAAAATTCTTTGAACTGGTTCTAGTTGCTTTTAGTCAATTTTGAACCCCAATTCAAAGTGTCATCACAGCAATTGTTGCTCTAACAAATAATGAAAAGTAAAATAAAGATATTTTATAAAATTTAAATTCATATTCTCTTACAATTTTGTTTGAAAAAGTTTACACGATATTTTTATGAAGGAACACAGTTTTTTTCCCCAGCATGTATTTTTTTTTAATAATATTTAAATATAACTACTATTTCTGCAACATATATTTTTTCCTTTCTGTTTAACTAATGTTAGCAATACGAGCAATAATAAATTATATCATCTGGTTTTCCTTATTATTTATCAATTAATCATCCGCAATAGGGATAAAATGTATTTTTCGAGAGATTTTAGCTATTTAAGATCAATTAATTTATAAAATAAGTTGAAATTGTTTATTTTTCACTTTAACGGTCTGTCATTAGTTATTTCATAGAATAACTAGGTAAAGTAGGGAATTTTTCATCTATTATATACTTTAACTGACTTGCCAAGTTCTCTTTCACGAAATACTTAGTTTTTCTATGAAATAACTGAATTATATTTAATAATTGAATTAACGGTAACATATACACAAAAAGGTATGGTAACAGATTATTTACAAAAGTGAAATATGCACGCGTTATAAATAAGATGTACAACGGTCTGGAAATGACTCTCTAGATCAGTTCCACTAGCAGAAACTCAGAAAAAGTTTCTCNAGCTCATTATATAAATAAGTATTAATTTTGGAATTTATATGTATTCTTATTTTAAGTAATTATTATTGATTTTATTTAAAAATAACTTGTTTTTAAATTTTTTGAAATTTTGTTATATTTTCGGGAATCTCCCGGGAACGACAATTACATTCCTGGAAATGGTAAAACGCAGGAAATCAGAAATTTTAGCCTTGAAGGACAACACGGAATGAGCCGGCACATTGTCGTGGTTGAGAACACTTTTTGAAGTTGCAGGCTACACCCGCAATGGTGGTGGTTTTTAAAATATAGAATGATAGTGGTAATCCTCAGACCGTGGTACTAGAAAACCAACATATAAACCCTCCAGAAGAACCAGAACTTATGGCAAATGCTGATTCCGATACACCGAAGAAGCCTGTTAGTGTTTTTTATTTCAAACTATTTCCTAAGGCAACAGTATATGAGAAAAAAAGAAAAAGCAAAAAAGTGAGCTCAAGCATTTTAAGAAGCACACCCATCAAGGAAATGTTGGAACAAAGGGAAAACAGAATGAAGAACAGTAAACACTTTTAAAAAAAACAGAGAAGAGAAGCTCGTGAAGCTAAAAAGGGAGTAAAAAAATTCAAACTAAGTTCCTATAGGCCTAAGTCTATAAAAAATCCAGGCCAAACAGTCCAGTTTCATCAACTTCAAAGGATGGTGTTATAAGATATCCTGCTTGTGAAGAGGAATATTGTGTCCCTCCAACAGCAGAATGGATCAAGGGCAGTAAATGCCAAGAGTAGTGGCATGAAGAATGTTCCAATTATGAAAATGGCACTTTTATTTGTGACCATTGTTAGCTACACAACTAAACACAACGTTACAATGCATTACGCTTAGTTTGATACTTTGTAAGATGTAAAAACACAGTTATCATTTGTTATATAAACCATGTAACATATTCAAAAGATAGAATATGTTCAACCTTATTCAGTGTTACTCCAGTACTGGGGCAAAATGACAATTTGTTAAGGTTCTGAAAAAATAAAATTATTCTTTGTTGTTTTTTTCTGAAAAATTAAATGGTAATATATTTAATACTACAAAGGACTACTCTAACACTTCATGTAAAATTAATTTTTTATCCTTAAAAATAAATTAATAAACAAAAAAAAATTGTTAACATAGTCATCTTGCCCATGTCTCCCGTACCTAATGAACTTAAAGGTTGTAGTTTTAGAAGTATACTAATTTTTGAAAAGCCTGAGATAATGCTTCGAATAAATTACTTCAAAACACAAGAGAATTGCATAAGTACACTTCAGGTTCCTTCGTAAAAAAAAAAGGGGGAGGGGGGTTGCGTTATACGGCGAATATACCTAAATATTTAAAATTTTAGCTTGAAAGAATAGGTGCGCGTAATACGCCGGATTTTACGGTAATTGAATCGAATTAATTTTAAACAAATGAAAGAAATAGTACTTTTTACCAGCAAACAGAAAAATTACTTTCATTTGTATAAAAAATATTTCAGTAAATTTTTAAATTATTGGATGGCCATTTTTTTATAATTCAATGATTTTTAAAGTATTCCAGATATTTTTCTCCTTTAATGCTTGTAAATAATTATAAATACAATTTTTCAACGGATGCTTATAAAAAATTATATATATTAAGTCGTACAAAAAAAATGTAGCATCGCTACTTTCCTTGCAAATAAGCTTTTATAATTACTGCTATCTTTTTTTCGGAAGGGGGGGGGGGAAATCTGATCTTTCGGAGCTGTATCCCATCGATTATCGAACGCATTCATTTTTGAACAATTTGATTTATTACTTTGAAAACGAGTGAATGGATACGTGGTTTTATACAATGTAGCATCTTAATTTATACAATGCATAATTAATAATTTCTACATTTTTATTTCGCTTCATAATACGTTACAAATCATGATGAGTATCTTATTTTTCATTTAATTGGCATTTACAAAAAGGAAAAAAATATACACAATTTAATTAATAAGTCAGTTTATATAGTTGTTTCCTAATGTTATTTTTTTATGCCAAAAGTCATATTAATTATTTTTCTGACAAGAAAATAATTAATTTAAGGTTTCTTGACCTGCAAGCTCAAAAGAGTTTATTTATGTTTGGGTAAGCTAATAAATTACTCCTGTCGGTAATTAATCCTTTGCTCTGAATCATTGCCAGCACTATAGATCTTCATCTAGGGATGTGCGAGATTAATCCGAATCAAGTACGCAGAACTAAATTGTATTATATACTATGTTGTGTTGATTTATTATATGAGTAACAAAGGACTTTTTTAAACGGAAAAAGTTTTAAAAAACGCTTCTGCAAATTATTTCTAAAATCAGGATGAAAATTAAAAAATAGGTGTCCATTAAAACAAAACAAAAAATTGCTTTCATTCAAATATTACGCGTTTTTGATGTAAGTATAAAAAAATACTTGGTAATGCAGTTCTTTTTGATAAACAGCATTACTTGACCAGAGGCGTAGCGTACACCCCCACATTGTAGGGGGACTGGGATTCTAGGGGGCCTGAAGCCTAACTAAACCCAAGTACGTATTTGGGCTTGGGATCCAAAACCAGACTTTGCAGGGGGTCCCTACGTTACGCCCCTCCGTTACGCCACTGTCCTTGACATGTAAGGGTTGTCCACATGAAAAGTGGACAAGCTGAATAAAAAAACACCTTAATTGGACATCTAAAGAAATCCCAATGGGCGTTTAACACATGTCCCCTTGCTTCGGCAGCAGATGCGGTAAGATCGTGGTTGATTCTTGGGGAAGACTCTCTTGCCCAGCTTCCTTAACTTTATCGTCCGAATGGAAACGTAATGCTCTGTGAAGTAGCTTAAGGGTATGGGAAGCTTGGCGGTGACAAATCCGGGGTGTACGGCAGGTATGCCAACGGAATTTTTAAGATCCTCTGGGTTTCACGAAAGACATATGGGCAGGCATTGCCATGATCTGATGTTGTTTGTCACCCTTCACAGAGACTTTTACATTAATTTTTCACTGCCTTTCAACCTAAGCAATGCTCGCTGTAGACTACCATCATTTGCCGATAGTTGTCCATATGAAGCTCATCTTCCACAATCAGAAACCGTACACCACACATTGCTCCGATATATACGCGTCCATATAAAACAAAACTTGATTTTTGATCAATTTTCTCGTCCACTAATAGATTTCGATGTTAAATGCCGTAGGCAGTGAGCTCCTCCTTTACAGTGGCGTAACGGAGAACATTTTGGCCCCCTACAAAGTCAGGTTTTGGGCCCTTATACGAAGGGTAGGCACTTGGTGGCAGTCAGGCTTTGGGTCCCCTAGAACCCTGTCCCCCTTCGATGCAGGGGTTGTAGGGGTGTACGTTACGCCACTGATCCCTTAATATTCTTGTTTGGTGGCATTACTACGGCTGCAGTCATTCTGAAGCAAAGCATGTGTCCACTTTTCATTCGGGCACCAATGCAAAGATTTTGTAACTAATAAAAAACTAAATAATACAACCAGTGGCGTAACGGAGAATATTAAGGCCTTCCTGCAAAGTCATGTTTGGGGACCCAAGCCGGATATTGCAAAGGGTACGTATTTGGCGTCAGTCAGGCTTTAGGCCCCCTAGAATCCTGGGCCCTCCAGCAAAGCAATAATTTACTATTTTTCCTGCATTTCATCATTCTACCGGCATTATAATAGAAACAGTGGGATTCGTTTCCACCAATGCTTTCTGTAGTGTCTGGCTACTGTTGGCGGCAGATTATGGGATGGTTGGCGCAATTCTCCGCATCCGCGGGGGTGAGTTACTCTTATTTAGGGAGAAGGTGGTTCAGCTTCAAGCAAGAAGATTAGGGGTCAAGAGAGTCCCTTGTCTTAGGAGTGCTAAGGGCTGGACTGAATTTGGTGTTAAGGAAAGCTATACCTTCTTGGGAGTTTTTTTTAAAAGAAACGGACTGTGCTTGATTTGATTGTATTGAGAAGCGAGATCATTCTGTTGGCTGTTTACGCAAAGCACGCGGCGTGGAGAAGCATAAAAAAAGTAATAGAAAGATATTACACTTTCAGAAGGTCATTTTTTACAGGTGTTTTGAATCTTCTGTGGGGTTCATTTTATATAGAAAAATACCCAGATCGAAGTTTTTCAAACCAACGCTGCACTTTTTGATTGTTAACAGTATTCTCTCCAAATGCCGGGTTTTCAGCTTTTGTTGCATTATTACTGTTTAAAAAAATTTACACGAATTTCAATTGAATTCATATTTTAAAGAAATTCAAAACAAATAATGAAATAAAACATTTTTGAGAAAATCTTCTTAATTGAAATGTGACTCTGTCAATGGACTATACGATATACGACTATGCCAAAAACAAAAGCATTACGAAAACAGGGAGACAAACGTTCACATGTAAAGAATATCCGACATTTCATGTGCACAAACTTAATATTAAACAATAATACCTACCCATAAACATTATAGATAACTAAAGAAGTAAGCCTTGAAATCACAATTCCGTCAAATTCGTATTTCTCAAAATAACCTGCGTCATATTAATATAAAAAAATAGTAACGTTGCCTAGAAAAAAAAGCTGGCTAAGAATCGTGCGCGCGCGCGTTTTTATTAATACAGTAGAACGTCGTTTATCCGAATCAATTGGGACCGGACACCGTTCGGATACGCGATTGTTCGGATAACCGAAAACCGAATTCGATCCATGCAGTATATGAAACCGAACACTATACGAATATTGAAAAATCATCACATGCGGAAAACGTGCTTGAAAAAAAAAAGCAAAATAGGAGCAAAATGTTGCAATTTTACCTTTATTGTGGAAAAAAATCACTTATTTTTCTTACCATTGTACACCTTCGTTTTTTCGTTGCAAGGTCTCTGACAAAACTGGTTCGGATATTTGACGCTCCGGATAATTAACATTCGGATATAAACGACGTTCTACTGTACTATAAAACTATACCTAATGCAAGAAAAAGCAACACGAGAGCTGTTGGTGACGAACCTCGAAATTTTGAATCATGGTCTATAGACGAGAACGACACCTAAGATGTCACCGCTTCTTCTCCGAACTTCTACACCACGCCAAGGGAGTGATTTAGCATGCATTAGCCTCTCTATTCGGTGGGTCGAGTCCCTGACCATGATCACTAGGCCACCACGGTCACCGTGCGTTTTTATAGTTGTAATGAGAAAAGGAATTAATTTTCTAAAATGTTCTTAAATAAACGAGGTGTGAGTGAGTGAATGTTAACGTTGCACTGTTCAGCTACACGACGGTTTTGGCGACGGACCACGTAATTTTGAGCCATGGTCAAGTGTTGAGGACAACACCTGAGCTGGCACCCCCTCTCTCCTAACTACCACTCCACACCAACAGGAGGACGTTTGAGCTCTCGACAGATTTAACGTACATCGCCCCCCTACACACACGGCGGGTCTTTAGTAGTACTGAGCTCGAACTCATGACATGCCTGCCGTGATCCGATACCTTGGCCACTGGGCTACCGCAGTCCCTATAAATGATGACAACAGAGTGAGTGAGTGAATATTAACGTCGCACTGTTCAGCTACACGATGGCTTTTGGCGACGGACTACGTAATTCTGAACCATGGTCAAGTGACGTGGACGACACCTCAGCTGGCATCCCCCTCTCCTAACTACCACACCACACCAACGGGATGATGACAACAGAACTAAACGTCAAATATCCGGCTTTTGTTGATTACCACCAGACGTCGCTGATCACCATTATTAATCTATCTTGCTAACACACTGGGTATGCTCCTCTTCTGTTGGTCTTCAAGAGAATTCTACTCTTAGCATCTTAAATGATTAAAAAACTGTTATAGTTGAAAACAGGATCAAAAATGAATGAAAAATGTGTATTGTTATTCGAGAGATCCGTTTCACGAGGTGTATCGCATCGGCTATCACAATTTCAGAGCAAAGGTACAATTTATTACTAACGCAATAAGGTGGCATGTTATTTAATGCTCGTAATCACGACACCGTTCGAAAGTTTCTGTAAGCCTTCGGATCCAAACAAAGCAAACATTTGGAACACCCATAAATTGCTCTGTAATCTTCTGACTACTTCCATATGATACACATTTCTGGAAAGCATTGACCGGGTCAATGTACAATCGACCTTTCAACGAAGAGAACAATATCTTATTATAACATATCTTTGTCGTGTATTACTTACAAACTAATGAATACATAAAGAGAGGATTATATGTGTGCTTAAACTCTTCTCTTTTTGGATACTTTGCGAAAAAAATGTTAAAAAAAAAACATATTTTTTTTCTTGTCCTATTTGGGGAATAAAATACATGTGTGGTTCCCCATGCTATTGAGCAAGGGTGGGCAGACTTTTCCAGGGTACGGGCTACTTCTACTTTTTTCAAGGTGTTGTGGTCCACCCAGTGGCGTAGGACCTCTTCCGACTATCCAACTTTTTACCTCAGTATTTTTTAAAATACCGTGTGTATACTCGAATCTAAGCCGCACTTTTTCTCCAATGTTAATGCTACTAAAATTCGGGTGCAGCTTAGAATCAAAGAGAAAATATTTTTGGATGGTGTATGTAGAGCAATTACAGCTTCATGCATGTATTTAAAAGTTTGTATAATACTGATAAAACAACTAATTATTCAATTTTTATTAGTTTTCCTTTTAAATTTATTTTAATTTCGTTAAATTGGATATCGATGTGAACCCTTTTACACTAGCTTTCATTTTGCATAAAATCGTGTTCAGAATTTGGGGCGCGGCTTAGAATCGAGGGCGGCTTAGATTCGAATAAATACAGTATTTCTAGACCTTCATATGATGGAATGATTATTAGGTCTTAGTGAAGGTGGTCACCTAAAAATGTCTTGGTGGTCCACCGGACGATCGCGATCGACTTAATGCCCACCCCGGCTATTGAGGATAAATGTTTTAACATTTGATTCAGCACATTTTTTCAGACAGCAGCTTATTTTTTTACGCATTTTTTTCTGAATCCAAGAACGTCTCTTTCTCGACTCGGTCTCAATAGATCTTGATCCGAAATAATTTTGAACGTCAAATGTTATTCCCCGAAAAAGCGGGAATTTCGAACTATAAGTCAGGTGTCAACAGTTGTATCATTGCATTATTACGTAATGTTCATCCTTCTTGTCTTGGCTTAGGCTTACCACTATACATCATCAATACTCATTAGTTGAAAAGAGGCAGTTCGCGTCGAGTTGGTTTGTTCCTAAGTCTGTGAGATTGTAAGTCACTCACATTAATTTCTTATGGATTACCATTTGAACGAGCATTTGACAACATCGCAGATGGGACCCACTTTTGAACAGGAGCCCAGGGCCTCAAGAAGTCTTTAGACATCATTGTCTGAGTCAATGCCTTTTAAAAAATAAGTTTCTTGCTCATCTATTGCATGCCAATACTAGACTGATATATTTAGTCTTAACTATTACAGAAAAAATTGACCTATTTGTAAAATATTTGAAAATTTTAAGGATGGTCTGCATGTCATTATGTATACGTGAACATAATACTATTCTTATGGAACTTATATACATTTATTTGAATGCATTTAAGTGTATCCAAAAGAGGAAATATACTGTCGAACCTCTATATAACGAATCTCTATATTGCGAAATTTTCTATATAGCGAACTTTTTCCTGGAACCTTGAACATTGCATGATTTTCTTCGTAAAATAATCTTTCTATAGCGAAGTGCATTTTCTAAACAACGGACTTTTTCTCCTGTGATTAAATTTTTTTTCTTTCTATTTTCAAAGTATTTCTGAACATTTCAAGTTATCCTCTCTTTAACACATTTTATGGTGATCCTAAATCTTGTGAATTAGTTTTATTAGATCCTAACTCGCCGAGAGCAATAGAGTTCTGGACGCTTCATTCACCTTTAACCGCCATTCTCCAGTTCACTAGAAACATCTTCGATATCCCCTTTCACATTCAGTGAAGTTGTTTCTTGTCCCCGTATTCTAGTTGAAAAATAATGTATGTTTAATATTACTTGTATGCTTTAACTTTGTGTGTGTGAAAATATCCTTAAAATTCATTAATTTTAATATAAAGTTATTTTCTTACTATTGAAAATACAGTGTATTCTTCGACATGCTTTTTTCTTGTTTTCCTTGCAGTTTTTCTTTTTTTGATGGGTAAAATATATAAAATAAACATATACTAATTTTAAAAAAGGTGTGAATAATTATTTTTTTAATATATAGTATTTATGAATTTAAAATTTGTTTTATGTGGTTTTTAAAGAAAATTGAAAGATGAGCCTCTATATAACGAATTTTCCATATAACGAATCTTTTTCCTGGATTTAGCGACTTCGTCATACAGAGGTCCGACTGTATATATATATAATGAAGCTACTTCTAAAATTCTCTCCTTTTTTATTCGATTTCTGAAAATATTTTTATGATTATTTTAATTACTCCTTTGCGAATTTTCAGTCCCATATTTCACACGCTTATGAGTATTAAAGAGTTGAATAGAAAAGATTTGTAACTCTTCCTATATTAAAAGTAAATCTTAACTATCAAAATCACATCATCAAATAAGTTAATCTAACTTTTCTATGTCATAAATCCAATTTAGAACAAAAATTCGCTGAATAAGTTTTAATCCTTCATTCACTCTTATCGAAAATCACACAATATTAAACATTAAACCGAATAATTTTTCTACAATTTTCACACTCGATATAATTTTAACGTAATAAGAAAACTCAAAATCGTGTAAAACGTCCTCCTGATCTCTAGAAAACTTATTCAGGCGTCCAAGCATTACAGATTTTAAAAAGAAACGTGATTTTCTACAAAATTCGCGTGTTTACTGTTTTTCCACTTTCATTTTAACAACTTAAAAGATAAATGTAACAGGTACTTGAGATAACAATTTCTTCCTGCGTTTCTTAATATTTGAAAAAGCTTGAAAGAGTTAAGCCGCATTCACACACACCAAGGCATACAAACGTCGAGTGTTAATAGGACTTTCTATATGTTTGCAATAAGGAAGAGAAGAGAAAATAGTGAAATATAGAGTATTGACACTTTATATTTCAAATAGACAAATAATATTTCAATTATATTTTTCATGATAAGCTTTCACGCGCTCTCTCTCTTATCAAGATTGTTTATCTCAACATTTTAGAAACTTATATTTCCGCTATTGATATTTCTACCTTATTTATGCAAACAAATAGAAAGCACTTTCAATGATTGCATTTTAAAATTCATGAACTAATGTAATAATCAAAATTAATGAGAATGGAAACTATTAGAAAATGAAAAAAGAATTGTGAATGGAGGATTTTACATAAAACAAGCTGGAATGAGTTTTTTAATAGCTTTTCTATTTAAAAATAATGCCTGGATCTTAAAATGCGAATACGTTTAGAAAAGGAAAAAAAGTGATGCAATACACATACAAAATTATTTTTAGTCTCCAAATAGCCTAAATCCAATCATTTTTGCAAATCAACAATATCATTTATTACGTAATTTATAATAATATTTAGGCAATAAACAATAAAATGTAGTTATTTACGTATTGCTTCTGCTTTTGTACTTTTTGACGCTTTTATTCAAGTATTCATGAACTATACATTTTATTTCCTATTTGGAGACTAAAAATGATTTTGTATGTGTATTGTATCACTTTTTTTTCTTTTCTAAATGTATTCACATTTGGAAAAAATTATTTCTGCTTCTGCTAAATTTACAAGAATTATTAAAAAATTATTTTTAGTTCTTTGAGCACATGAGAATTGCCAATTTTTCAGAATTTTCAAAAACGATGATTCATGAACCGGTAATTATTCTAAAGTCTTGTTCTTAAGTATGTCATTTATATCGGCATATACTCCTCCGCTTTTTTTAACGAAACTCATATACCTTCAATATATCAAAAATGAGCCGTTGTAATTTATACCCATATTAACATTTGTATGTGTATGTGGTAAGAGGAACTGGATTTTACTGACCATTTAATTTTGACTCAAAAATAAAATTTTAATAAAAAAAGCTTCAAAATAAGATTCTAAGCTTCCAGTCAAGGTATGACTAACAGCAAATGTGGTAGTTATTATGAAAGAGGCAGCCAAAAATACAAACAAAAGGCATTTAGAAAGAAAAATTATTTAAAAATAATAATAATTAATAATAATTTGATATTCACAATAGGATAGGAAATAAGAAAAGGAATTATAGTTAAATTACGATAGAATTTGTTTTTCATAAAACAAAAAATAGAGTTAAAAGAATTAACTAGAAATCAAATACTATCAATACTTTGTAAAATTTCAACAATACTATTGTGACGAATCTATATACGACCTCTAATCTAATCCTCTTGAGGAATCTTTGGGCCAGTATTCGCGTTTAATTCACAGCCATCCCTCTCAAGAAGAAACCTTGATATTTAGATTAGTTCAACTATATAAAGTCAGAGTTATTGTATAATTGTAGTAGAAGGAGCTAAGAAAAGCTGTTATATTCGCTACGCAGGTGAAATTGAGTAAAGTTGATTTTCGCAGCTTAAGATTAAGAGTGGTGTTTGCCACTATATTAAATTAGTGGATTAAGGGTTTGTAATCAACGATATATTAGGTAAAGTTAAATTAGTTACTTACGCCTATTTGTTTAATACTCATTGCTTTTTCCTTTGACATTCACTTAGTGATTAACTTGTTGGTTAGAGTGTTTGAGTAAATAAATAATTGTTCTTATGGAAGTTTCTAGTTCTGCTGTCGTTCCCCCTACACATTTAGGTAGGCAAGACGGTGAGGAAGCGACTTCGGAGGTAAGTCTCTCACATTAAATCTAACATTAATATATCTCACAATAAAATTTTATGCATGAATATTTATTACAAAAGTTCGTATAAAAATTAACTTTTTTGCATTTATACATGTTAAAACTCATAAACATGAATCCTCTGAAATTTTACACAATTTGGTTATGAATTATTTTGCAGTTACCCATAAAACTCTATTTCATGAAATAAAAATGCAGTCAAAGTTATAAAAATTTAGAATATAATAAATTAATTTCCGCTTGTTAAGAGTTTAAATAATTATAAAAGTGATATATACATATAACTCTACTTACCTATTAATGAAGTTAGTCCTGACATTTTCAGAATAGAGTGGAAAAAATCTAATTCGTATTTATTTCTTTGTGCACTCAGCATATTTTTTCTTAAAATTAAAAACTCAACTATAAGAAACTACTGTTCCAATTGGTAAGTTTTCTTTAAAACCCGTATTATACACTTGTATGATTCCAAAGCTATTTTTCAACAAAAAGAATGAATGCGGTTGAGAGAAGACTTTTAAAGGCTCCGTATTTAATACTGTTACCGGAAAAAACCAGAAATCTCTTTTTTTTATTGCTGGTTTTGTCATCAAAGCATTTTACCCTTTTTTCTATGAATAGAAAATTGACACTCAAACAATTCTTAGAAAACTTCAAAGTAATCAATAAATCTCGAATATTCGATGAGATTTATTTTATTTATTGCTTTTTAGTGAATAGGAAAGGTATTGTTAGGAGTTAAAGAATAAAATTTCGATATAAGTGCATTACAAATAGAAACGTTGTTAGCAGATCTGAAATCGGTCACTGTCATGCTATTGCATCAACTAAAAAAAAGGATAACAAATGATTTTTTCTGAGAATTTTTTTGTTTTATTTAACAATATAAAGTCATATTTTAAAATTTTGTCATGACATGTTTATCTGTAAGCCATTGTCAACATTGTTACGTATTTGATGCGTCAAAAAAAAAGAATCTTAAGTTTTTTTTTTTCAGTTTATAAAACTTTATTCACACAATTCCTACTATTAGCTCACACTCTATATATTTAGTTTATTTATTTATCTTGGTGGAATTTTCAATCATTAATAAAATACATTTTAAAGCGCTCAATTGAGCTGAAATTTTATATACATGATTATTTTGGATGACAATACAGTAATTTAATTATAATTAATAAAAATTAATTGATTAAAACTAATTATTTAAAGAATTACAAATACAGCCACATTGGTGTCATTTTTGGCGACTTAGCGACCATTTTAGCGACTTGTGTCAAAACTTGGAAAGGTTTTTTTTTTCTCACGTTTTAACACATTCAGTTAAACTGAAATTTTATATACATGATTGTTTTGGATGACAATACGATACTTTAATGATAATTAATAAAAATTAATTATCACTTAAGGTTGTGATTCTGTCATATGTATATACATATTTATATTAATTGTAACTATTTAATAAGAAGTAGCTAAAATAAAAAAAATTTTATTGATTCAAGTAGAAATTTACTTAAATTTTTTTTTATATTGCTTGCTACTTAAAGATACAAATCTTTTACATAAAAATAAATTTCTTTTATGTAATATAGTGTAAATTATGTTTCGGTATTCGGCAATTTTTCAAAATATAAGCGTTTTTTTGGTACCGTATACCTTATTCAGGGGCGCAGATACCGCCGTATCAGCCGTATCAATGATACGGGGCCCCCAAGCTACAGGGGCCCCAACACGTATAAGAAAAAATCGTAAAACTATTAAAAGGCCCTAAAGAGAGCCCCCAAGGAATCTTCGATACAGGGCCCACTCAGAACTAACTACGCCACTGACCTTATTCCAAAGGTCTTTAACCAGAGTTCCGCAAGTGATCATTATTTACTTAACGAAAGGGCCAAAACTTTATTAAATTTTTAATTTTTATAAAAGATCAAATTTTCAAAGGCAGTATGCTTGTAAAAAAAAATATTTTAAGGATAAAATAGAATCTCGAATTTCGTGAAGCATAAATGGATGAATCAGAAGGCTTGCCAATGAAGGAAAAGGGACAACTTATCGACAAATCAACAAATTCGACGTTAAAGTCTAAATTTAAGCAGAAACAGCTCCTAAATTTTAGGTTGCAAATTTTGAAGAATACGCGAAGAAGCTTCTCACACACAGTTACTATAATCATTTTAGTGCCATTCTGAACGATGTATTTAAGCGGGAAATATTTCTCAATGTATGTGATAGCAAAACAAAATATACAAGCAAATGAATGCAGCATGTGAAATGCGGCTGCAGATAGCTTCAATATACCTAGTCTTCGATAATTTGTGTAAAAAAAATAGTAAGACATATTCCAGTTATTAAACATAATGCAATGTTAGATGACACTTGAAACACGAATTACCGTAAAATCCGGCGTATTATACGCACTTTTAACACCAAAAATAAGATCGAAATTTAAGGGGGCGCGTTATACGCCGAGTATAAAAATGACAGCTTTAAAAATAAAAGAGATGAGCATTAAAAAAAGTTAGACTTTTATGTATATGAAAATGTTATTTATTTAAAAGGAATGAGACGTACCTTATGAACTTAAGGAATTATGGTTCTAAACGTATACTATTTTTTCATATGCCTTGGATAATAGCACGAATAAATGACTTTAAAACATGAGTTGTATACATTCATTTCAGGTTTCTTCGTAAAAGACGGGATGAGCGTTGTACGGCGACAATACCTAAAAGTTCAAAAATTCAGCTTGAAAGTATAAGTGCGCGTTATACGCCGGATTTTACGGTAATAAGTAAATTACATTAATGTATATTATGTTAAAACCTTTTAGTAAAAAAAAATATAGTATTTTTTTAAACTTACTTATATACCTATAACATATATATGTTAGTCTCTACTTTAAATATTATTTTAAGATATATTCTACTAAGGGGCTTTTTGTGTTTTTGGAGCTTCCCGCGGAATCACCTTATAGTTTCAAGAGCTTCCTAAATCGACAAAGTTGGACGACCACTGTCTTATTCAGTGTAAAAAAACGAAACATTTCTTATTCATAAATTTTCGGCCTTATTTCTTTTACACAACATGTATTTCTTTTACAAAATAACGTCAATTTACTGTTTTAGTAAATTGATATTATGCACTAAATAATATAATTATACTATACTATTGCACTATAATTATTTAGCACTTAGGCTAAATAATTATATGAAATATCTGGAAATTTCATACAGTAAAATACAAAAAATATTTTAATAATTTTCGTTTCTGATAACGTTTTTTTTTTGTGTGTGTGTGTGAGTGCTCTTTTAATAATGCAACTGTAGATTACTCTTGGCTGATTTCCTTTCTCATCAGCCTAAATAATTTTGTTACGTAACTGATTGTCTTTCAAATGCAGGAAAAGTCAACAAAAGTAACAGTCGGGCCTTTTCGGAGTAAATCGTAATTCATTCTAAAACTTTCCAGTAATTGTAGATTTTCTTCTAACACAGGAAGCAACTAGTAAACATGTATAACCCAACAATATCTTAGATTCAAAAACCACACAAATATTCAACACAGCAATTAAAATCTTGAATCATGGTTTTACATAAAGCAAATAAAACTCACAGTCACTGTCAGATGATTGACTTCCATGTTGGTACTCCTCTGCATTGTCCTTAAATAGGCTGGGGAGAACTTTCTCTAGAAGTTTCTGAAAATTTCTCGTCAAAAAATCATACTAAATCCAAGATGCATCTCTATTTGTACCCATAGTTGGTAACTTGGCGATACTTGAAAAAGTTAGCTATCGTGAAGTCCATAGCTAAGGTGACTATTCATTCACTGTAATTGAAATAATACCCCTTAGTCTACAAACGATCTCAGATTTTGTCCTTGCCACTTGACCGAGGTTCAAGATTATGAGATCCGTCGCCAATAAACCTCGTGTTGCTTTATAGAGCGACGTTAATAAACACTCACTCACCTTATAAACGATCTTTCCTGCAACAATACCCTTCTGACAGTGAAACGAAAAAAGTTCGAAGTTTTCGTAACAATGCAAAAAAGAAAAATTGAATCGAAAAATTGAACTTTCTCTATCCATGCACGTTAATAATTAGTTTACTAAATAACGAAAGGTATCCAAATATATAATTCTCCTCAATTTTTTAAGAGAAATTACTTTATATATGTTAAATAAGAATTATAGAGTTGATAAAATATATGACTAGAGGAGAGGGGTGCTACTTTTCGCAATTCTCAACAAAAATAAAAGGCATCATTTCTGAGATAAAACTATAACATGTAAAGTCTTATAAGTAAGATAACTTGCGAAACGAACATTTTACTTAAAATCGGCTGAAATATTCGTCCCCCTTCCTTCGCAAAGATGTAAATTTTTAAAGTAAATCACAACCACATCCAGCTGATAAACATTATTATAGTGTCTGACTCCTGTCTGGCGGTAGATTCTTTAAGAGTTGGCGACGTTCCCGCATCTGCGGGGGAGGGGTTGCTGTTCTGTAGAAAGAGAAGGTGATTGACCCTCGAACGAGGTGGTCAGGCCTAGAGAAAGTTCCTCGTTTTTGGAAACGCGAAGCGCTGGACTGTTTTTAGTGTGAAGAAAGTAGAATTCCTTCGGTGAGAGATCGACGCACACAGCGCATGGTCTGGTGTAATCAGAAAAGATAGAGTTTCTTGGGAGAATTTTAACACAACGGACTGTGTTTATTTGTAGTGACAATCGAGATAATTGTGTTGACTGTTGAGAAGGTTAGAAAGTAATTGAGAAATATTACAATTATATATCTGAAGATACAGATAGACTGTTATATATATCACGTTATGTCGGCTCTGTGGCTTAGAGGTAGCGTGCCCGCCACGAAAGGCCAAGGTTGCGGATTCGATCCCGATTGGAGTGGATAGATTTTCTGGATGCGAAAATCGTAGGCACGTATGTCATATGATTATGTGGCATGTAAAATATCCCTTGAGTATCAATTTGGCTCTGGTACTGTTGGCAAAATTAATTCACAGCAATATTTTGCATCCAACTAGAGTTTGAATTGAATAAATTCAAAACGTCAAAATTTGATAGCAGGAGCCGCTACTAGATGATGCCACCAATGAAATAGCTCCCATTCTCGGGGACATGCTATGTCTGCAAATGGCTCAACTGCCAAAATGCAGCCCATTTGAAAGAAATATATCATGTTACGTAACATGCAGGGTATAAAGGTAATCCTCATTCATGGAGGATAAAAAAAAAATTTACTTGGATTGTGAAATTGACTTTAAAACCCAAAAAAATTGATAACAATTGACTAAATTCATATGACGTCATTAGTCACATGATAATGGCAGCCACGTGTTTCTAGCCAATCAGTTCAAAAACTCACGTGACGTCATAGTCAGATAAATGCAGTCATCTATTTTTAGCTCATCAGATCATACTCTTCGTTGTTGCCAAATTACGTTTTTTACAGAAACTTTTTTTTAAAAAAAAGTAATATTTGTGTCATTTTATTTAAAAATACATGTATAAACAAGATTTTTGCTTAAATTTTAAAAATTTTTTGTTGAAGTTTTTTTAATTACAAATGAACATTTTTACCCAATTATGAAATTTGAAATTTGATCTAAGTTTTACGAATTGAATAAAAAGTACAAGTTAGTTTAATGTCAGTTTTGAATTCAATGTAGAACGTGCTTGCCGTTATCATGTGACTGTCATGAATTTTGTCCATTACCTCGCAACCAACCAACCCTCTCTTTCTCTTTTTACAGCTGAACTCTGTGTTTACAAAATTTATTTTATGGTTTATTACTTTTTCAAATACGGATCATTGGTCTTGATTGATTTGATTTGGTTTTCTTCAGTTAACTTGGCTCCAGAATTAGATAGCAGGTCATTTCGAACCTCGGTCACATAAAAAAAAGAAATAGCAGGTATTCCATCTTCAAGCTGCTACACAACAACGAGAGGATTTAGAGCATGGTTCATTTTAATGAATATCAGTCTTCATTATTCCTTCAAGCGATCTTCAATAGAATAATCCAACCAATGATTACGTTTCAAACACATATTTATTTAAACTTTTGCTAATAATGTGTGGCATCAAGTGTGTGGGGGAAAGAGATATCCAGCAATTTTTTTCGTTATTTTTTGAAAGGGACTTATGATTTAATAGTGAAAAAAAAAATCTATGAGAACACATACGAAATTATATAGGAAGATTCTTAACCGTAAATCGAATTCTTAAAAGCAAAGGATTGTATATTTTCATTTAAAGAAATAAACAGAATTATATACTTTTGCTCGGTTCAAAATGCATATTCGGTCTAACTTTCTAAAAAGAAATCCTAATATTTTTGTTTTTTGAAGAAAATGAACATATTAAAAAATATGCATTTATTTATTATTATTTTGATCAATAAAAATTTTAATTATCATGAAAAAATTTTAAATAAAAAGAAATTGAGGCATTTTATTTTAATGAAACAACTATTCAATTTTAGATTTATTATCAAATAAAAATAATTTTTGCATTTTTGATTTTTCATATCATAGCCAGAAAACAGGAAAATACCTAATTTTTTATAACAACACGTTTAAGTTTCATAATTTTGAGAAGAAAAGGAAGCCGCTTTTTTATGAAACAGGTGACGCTATTATTCAAAATCTTCGTAGCAATATTTTTTTTTAAAAAAAATAAGTCATGAAGAGAAATATTTGAGAAAGAAATTTCGGGGCTGTTTTCTGAACAAAATCAGATATTGAAGCAGTCTTATCATACCTGTTTTATATATATTTTTACATTATCTTATATATAGAATTTTCTGTACTGTAAGTCCTTTGAAATATATTTTCCTTATTCGTGTTTTGTACGATAGGAACAAAATTATCATTTATATTTCACAATTATCATTTATTATCATTTATATTTCACAAGCGATTTTACAATTTTGTCTATGGAAATATTAATTGACATACAAAAAATGAATGTATCTATTGTATTTTTTAAAAAAAAATTCTCAAAATTATTTAAAAATGATAGACTATAATGATCCGTAACAAATAAATTCTGCCAGTTTCTTCAGGAATTCATTTTAGTACATAATGATTGTAATTTATTATAATATTAATATTTGATGTGTATAAATAGGTTAAGTACTTGAGCTATTGAATTATATATATTACTAGCTATTATATTATCTATCCACAAGTTACTCTCTAAATTAATACTATTCCTGAGAGCTTACTTTACATAATTAGTCTTCTTACTTTGTAAAGTTTAATAACATTTTTGTTCTTCTCCCCAATATTATTTCAGAAAATGTTTATAGTCGTGTAGTTTCTATTTTATATTAATTTCAAAACTCTTACACAATTATTGTTATTATTATTGTATGAACGCTTTGATGTTACTTTAAAGACATTATCCGAGAGTAAAATCTATATATATAAAAATGGATGTCTGTACATGTGAAATCACATCATTCCTACACCATTCAACCGCTTACTATGAAAATTGGCATACATATGTATTTTTTTGTGGAGAAGGTTTTTGCGCTATCTTCTTTGTTGCAGCTCCCCACCAGGTGGCACTACAGCGTATCAACTTCTGCACGGTTCAATCAATTGCCAAGTTGCCAACATGGTTGCCAAAAATGATGTCAACTTGGCTTTATCACCAACATTTCACTATGTTTCTATTGAATCGCTATTATAATGTAAAGAACGGCGTTGTGCTTGCGAATATAATAATTTTAACATCAAATAAATACAACAGAAAATAATATTAATGTATTACACATCCCAGATATAAATTATTTGCACTATTTTAAGCGTTCATTACACAAAATGTGTAACAATATGTTACTATTGCTGAGTAGAGATCAGCTTAAGAAGGTGTTTTCAAAAATCGACCCTCAAGAGAGTTACGGGGCGTCATAGATAAAAAAAATCCTTTTTATCAACTATTTGATCTACAGACTTAAAATTTAACAAATAAGGGTTTTTTCTTCAACTGAGGTATGCAAAAAGCTTTTTAAATTCCTACTATTAGCTCACACTCTCTATATATTTATTTATTTATTTATCTTGGTGGAATTTTCAATCGTTAATAAAATACATTTTAAAGAGCTCTCAATTGAGCTGAAATTTTATACACATGATTATTTTGGATGACAATACAGTATTTAATTATTATTAATAAAAATTAATTGACTGAAACTATAATTATTTAAAGAATTACATGTTGGTTTCATTTTTACGACTTCGGTCAAAACCTTAAAAGATTTTTTTCTCACATTTTAAAGCATTCAGTTGAATCGAAATTTTATATACACGATTGTTTTGGATGACAATACGATACTTTAATGAAAATTAACTGTCACTTAATGTTGTGATTCTGTCCTATGTATATACATATTTATATTAATTGTAACTATTTAATAAAAAGTAGCTAAAAAATAAAAATTTTCTTTGTTGATCTAAGTAGGAATTGACTTAAAAAATTTTCTTATATTACTTGTTTTTTGTTTAATTTGCCATTCACGTAAAATTAACTCATTAAAAACTTCGTTATCCTTCAGTCTGTATTGTTCAATTTTTTTTAATTCACCCGTGTGAAGAACGGGTACACCAGAGCTCTAGTCAATTATAAAAGTTGCATGAAGTATTTTACTGGATTTTTAGTAAATAAATTACATGTAACTCAAAGAAAGTCAATTATAAGTACAATCTTCTAACAAAACAAAACAAAATCAATTATTTTTATGTAAAAATCGTCCACTGATTTAAATATCTAAATATATAGGAGAAAAGGGATTCATTCATCACAAGAGCTTTAGAACTATTTCACGTACGGACTTCAAATTTCGCAGGATTAATTGTTTCGTTGAGTAGAGATTCGCTAATAACGGGTTTTGTGGAAATTGATTCCCAAAAGGGGGGAGGGGCATTAGAGACAAAAATTCGCGTTTTTCGAATTATTAGGCATACAAACCTCAATTTTCGCAAGTTAGTATCTTTTGTTGAGTAGACATCTTCTATAAAGGGGTTTTACGAAAATCTAACCTAAGTAAGGGGGAGGGGAGAGTGATATAAATACCAAAGTTCTCTTTTTTGAATTGTAAGACATATAGACTTAAAATTCGGCAGGCATGTCTATTTTGTTGATTAGAGATTCGCTAAGAACGGGTTTTGCGAAATCAACTTCCAGAGGAGGTGTTTCACAGGGGCGTAAAAATAAGCATATTTCCTGTGTGAAAAATCAAGTTCTTTCATTTTTAAATGAAAATATGAGTGCCATAAGAATGGTTTAGAATGCAATCGGAAACTTAAGGCTAGGACTTAGATATCAGTAACTTTAACTATCGACCGACGGTACATATAAGTACCATTCGCTTTAAAATTACGTAGAATAACCATTTTTTAAAAATGGTTATTAGGGTTAAACAGTATCCAGTCATGCAACATCCCGAAATACCAAATGAAGTGGCTGAGTAGTGGCTAGTTTCTAAAGAAATTTCATTTGATTATTAACAAAATAATTAATGCACCTCTTCTGAGGTTACAATTTCTCCTCTTCTCCAATTGCTTTATCTAATTATTAAATTCTCGTGGCATAGGTAAGAATGCCAGCTGTAATTTTTGAAATGATAACTTTTTTAGGCGCGTTTTGCTGGAGAGTGAACTTGAATGATGCGTTTTAAAAAGCTAAACATTGTTACGCTCGGGTTTGCAACGCTCGTAACAATGGTAACATTACTACTGAATGGTAACAATACTACTGAATTATTTGGGTTTAATGAGTCATGTATCGGAGAAATTTGTGCAGCGAAATATAGAGCAGAAAATGGACAAATAATTCTAATGGTTAATATTTATATTTCATCAAATCAAAGTGTAGAGAAAATTATCGAATTTGTTCACAAAAATTTAGTTGCCTACACTGAAGCCGGATCAACTCTTCTGAACAAATTGCCTATTATTTTAAATGGGGATTTTAATGTAGATTTTTCAAAAGACAAATCAAAATTTTTGTAGATTTTTTAAAATCAGAATTCAATTTAAGTATGTCAAATGATCCAAATGAAAGCACGACAAAGTACTGAACAACGCTTGATAAAGTTTTTTTTTATAGATATTTAAATAATTTTGAAACTAAAGTATATATAACCTATTTCAGCTACTATAAACCAATTATTTCCTTCTTAGAATACAATTAATTCCCAAATATAATTATATATTTCGCGAAAAATATTACTTTATGAGTACAAACATATGGATAAATAATTTTATAGGACAATACCAATATCTCATTGTTTTTTATTCACCTAACTAATCCCTGAAAAAACATTACAAAATTTTGAAGTTATCACTTCTATCGAGTGGTCATAAGCACACACACACACACTCATTTCTTTCTTTTTTTTTTAAGATATGATATAATTTCATCTGTCTAATGCAAGATAATAAAGCCATAAAATTGCTTCAAATTGAGTTTTCTCTTATTTCTAGAAACACCATTTCCATATGTAGAGAATCCCTATAGAGCGAGACACTGTCTGGTGATCCTACCAATACTATCAAGGACATAGCTGTGAACCCAGGGAGTTAGCACCAGACCTCAATAAATAAGCATATTTCTCACAGCAGGTCCGGAACTCATAGGAGAAGCAAATAAATTAATCATCTCACCTTTTTTTCCCCGAGTATACTATGAGACTGATGTGTGATGACGCATTTAAGTCTCGTGCATGAGTGTCTAGCAAATATGTGGTTAGGTTAGATTAATATTATGCTGAAACCGCCGTTTATATGTTGCTATCGTGAATTATTCCATAGGAAAAAAGTATTTATGTACGAAAGCGAAGGAAATATACACAAATCAATTTGTTAGAAAAAGACCGTGAAATGAACACCTAATCGAGATAAATTCCACAAATTTCGGTTTCTAAATTTAAAAATTAGATACACAGTTCAATTTCTTTACAAGAATTTTCATTGTGATTTTTTTTTTCCTGATACTTATTAGTAACGTGTATTTATTATAATACAAAAGAAAATTAGGAAAGTAAATATGAAATTGAAATCTGTCTCCGATTAAAATAAGTAAAGAAAATATATATCAAAAATTACTAGTTGAATTAAGTCAAAAAATTTAAATTACTCTATCCTATCTAATCCTGTTCATCTTTAAAACAAGTAATATATAAAAAAAAATTTAGTCAATTTCTACTTAGATCAACAAAGAAAAATTTTATTTTAGCTACTTTTTATTAAATAGTTACAATTAATATACATATGTATATACATATGACAGAATCACAACATTAAGTGGTGATTGATTTTTATTAATTATCATTAAAGTATCGTATTGTCAGCCAAAACAATCGTGTATATAAAATTTCAGTTCAACTAAATGCTTTAAAACGTGAGGAAAAAAAAATGTTTTCAAGTTTTGACACAAGTGGCCAAAAGGGTCGCTAAGTCGCCAAAAATGATGCCAACATGGGTGAATTTGTAATTCTTTGAATAATTAGTTTTAATCAATTAATTTTTATTAATTATAATTAAATTACTGTATTGTCATCCGAAATAATCATGTATATAAAATTTCTGATCAATTGAGCGCTTTAAAGTGTATTTTATTAACGATTGGAAAGTCTACCAAGATAAATAAATAAATATATAGAGAGTGCGAGCTAATAGTGTAGGAATTGAAACAAGTAATATAAAAAAAAATTCAGTCAATTCCTACTTAGATTAACAAAAAAAATTTTATTTTAGCTACTTTTTATTAAATAATTACACTTAATATAAATATGTTTATACATATGACAGAATCACAACCTTAAGTGGTAATTAATTTTTATTCATTATCATTAAAGTATCGTATTGTCATTCAAAACAATCGTGTATATAAAATTTCAGTTCAACTGAATGTTTTAACACGTGAGAAAAAAACTTTTTCAAGTTTTGACACAAGTCGCCAAAATGGTCGCTAAGTCACCAACATGGCTGTATTTGTAATTCTTTAAATAACTAGTTTTAATCAATTAATTTTTATTAATTATAATTAAATTATTGTATTGTCATCTAAAATTATATGTACATAAAATTTCAGCTCAATTGAGCTCTTTAAAATGTATTTTATTAACGATTGAACATTCCACCAAGATAAATAAATAAATAAACAAACAAATGAATATAGAGAAAGTGTGAGTTAATAGTAGGAATTGAAAAAAGGCGTCTAAAATGCTACATGAATGACATAACGAACTTCAAAGCTTTCTCGAAATGTATTACAAATATTTTTATAGATCATAGATTATCAATTCACTATTGAAAGAAATGAATAAATAAAATACCTCTCAAACGTATCATGCTGAATTTAAAAAAAAAAAAAAAATGTAGCAGGTATACAAATAATTTTAAAAAATTCAGCATGCAATAAAAACTCTTAAAAATCAACTTAGAAATTCCAATATTTCAACAGCATACCGAAAAAAAAAACTATTTTACGAAATTTACTTCATAGC
>BMAV01021594.1:46364-108681 GCA_019973955.1 Trichonephila inaurata madagascariensis
CAAAAAAAAAAAAAATTATTTAAATACAATATTTCGGCAAAAATTTAACTTAGAATAACCTTTTTTTCAAAATGTTCTCCTTATGTGAAAAATGCTTCTATTATAATAATATTTTGCCTGTATATAATTCAGACCTCTGTACAGAGGCTCAACTATGATTTTTGAAAAATTCATATTAATTTCAGAGTTACAATTAATTAAAATAATTATCGGCGTTTTTTTCTTAAAATTTCTCCCCTCTGTTGTCGTAAAACATGGATAAACCCACTTCTAAGTTATATATTTCAAAAATTCTAGTTGAGCCTCTGTACAGAGGTCTGAGCTTTATACAGGCAAAATATTATTATAAGAGAAACATTTTTCGCAAAAGGAGAATATTTTGAAAATGGGTCATTCTATGTTCATTTTTTGTCAAAATATTATACTTAAATAATGTTTTATTGTAATACTATTCTTAAAACAATTTTATGTACATTTTTTAATCTAAGTGACACTAAATATCATAAATATTATCCATTTATACGCTTTTGAAGAATCACGGATCCGAACGTAGTCGGATACCTTAATTTCCATTATATTAATTTTAATCATATTAGTTTTAATTTCAGCTAATTAATCGCCTACTCATACAGCGCTTTCATTCTAAGAAGCTATCTGTGCACTAGTTATTTAGACGGTTTTTTTTACTCCTATTATTGCCAATTGTGATTCACAGGACAGGAGGTTGCCACACAATGTTAACAACAATAGTTAAGCGTGATAGAACACAGCGACAAGACAAAATTTAAGAAACGGTACACAGATTGTCAGAATGGCTATCTCAGAACCTGATTCGTCACTATCAATGGTCTGATGTGTAACCGGAATACCAGAGAGAAATTACAAGGACATTAAATGCTCCTAATATTGGAGTTTGAGCTCAATGTACCGGCTACTCTTTAGTAATGCGCACATATAAGCGTATATTTATTAGCGTGGACTTGTTTTCAGTTGAAATTTGTTTATATGTAGAAATATAATTGTTTCCAACAATATGAGTTCCTCTTTAAATTGAGCGCCTTCAAACAGTAAAGACATATCTGACAATGTCCTGGACAGATGTAGGATACTAATTTTACTATCATTAACACACAGTTTAATAAAATCAGGAACTATAGTCTGGCCAGTTATTTCAGAACTCATGCGTATTAATCCATGTTAGCATGGCGGTATGCTGAATGCTATTTTGCTGTTCTGTTGTAATTTCTTTCCTTTTTCAATACTACAGAGAGAGAATTCATTTATACTATATAACACTCGATTGCATATTGTAATCATTTCTACTAATTACCTTTGTGAAGTTCTTCTCTTGTTGGTTTGGCTACCAACGCTCTTTACTATAAAGCAATTTAAGGTCTGACGAACTGGCTCTCTAAAAATTAAAAATCTGTTGATGTATGGGAAAGATTTGAAATCTCAAACTCTACGCATATGTACGCACCACTGCTTTGATCTTTAGACCAGTCCTGGCCTACGCTTTCTATATTCCTACGCTTTCTATGTTCGGAGTTACGCTGTAAAAACAAATATAAATTATTTAAAAAGTGCGTTGTAGTGGTGCACACAAGTGGCGAGGGGTCCAAGGGTGTCGGATTCCCACGTCGCTTTTTATTATTATTTTTTATTATTATTATTTTGATTCATTATAATTCTATGCATGCAGTACGTAAAGTAGTTCTAAACAAGGGTAACAATAACTTCAGTTTTAATAAATGAAGAAATAAAATTTCTTTTATCTTTTTCTTCTCCTTCAAAATCAAACTGCATGCGAACAGAAAACACCCTCTTATTCTTAGAACTCTGTAGTATATTCTTGGGGGAATTGGTTTTTTTTCCTCCCTAGAAAACTATATTTTATTCTGTGACTATTTGTAAGCCTATAGAAACACACTGGTGACTGTAAATAAAAACTCTGTAATCATCATGTTTTTAGTTTTGCAATTACAGATTAAAGCGAGATTTTTCTCCTATGACTTGGTGCATCAAAAATGATGAACTTGGTTAACTGTTTTTGTTTTTGAATAATGAGAAAAGTAATTATATAAATTCTTGTGCTTTCTGGTGATTTAATTAAGTATTTGTTGTTAATAATTTATTTTATTAATTAATACTAATTACTTATTAAAGAGTCTATTTTTTACTGCCTTATTTTCCCGATAATAGATAAAATCAAAAGAATATGTCGGTGGCGTCATGGGGTACTTACGAGAATGGTGAACTTTCTGAATCCCACTTGAAAAATTTCTGTGTGCGCCACTGATGTGCTAAATATACTTTTAAGACAAACACTCAATACTCCTTAGTTTCTGAGGAACTCTAACCTTTGAGCTACGAGCAAGGTAAAAACTCCTTGGTAAATTGTTAAGAAATAACGTATCAATTTTTTTGAAAAAAATTCATTACTCGAAAAATTTGTCTACCGTAAAAATTGATAAACTGAACATCCACCAGACCAAAAACCAGTTTTAATCTCTCCTGGGTTTTATGATCTGCCATTTTTATAGCAACACGTTTCTGCATTACTATAAATAAAATTGTTAAACTTTTTCTCTCCTTTTCAAACTTTAAAAAACCTTTTTTTCGGTCCCTTTCTGATAACGAGTCAGGGTACTTTTAACCAGCTCATGAAACTTTATCTGTTTTTATCTTATTTCATATCGTGGATTTTTTTTTACAACAATCGGTTTGGTTAAGCATGCCTTGCACATCGTCCTGATTATTTCTAACAATTTTTCACTGTAATTTAATTAATACCTTAAACTTTAATTCTATTGTAAATTTATTTTTTGAAAGTAATTAAAAAACTTAAAAATAAAATTTCATTTGCATTATTAAAAAATTATTTAACATATGTATCACAGTTATATATCTAAAGTGTCATGAATGGAAATTGAAACCCGACAGGTCTCAAAGGGCTCAGGTATAATCAGTGCCAATCTAAGCTCATTTCAGGCCCTGGGTATAAAAGATCCACAGGCCCTCTTGGCATTGAGGGATCTAACTTTATAACTAGAAAATCTTCCTACCAACCCTTCCGGGTCCCTTGGCACCCGCCTCAAGTACCTAGTGGATAAACCGGCACTGGGTATAATATCCAATGATATTTTTGAGTGGGTTGTACCATACAGAAAGCATAATATACCTGTGTTTCAGTTTTATTTAATCACTCTGTGCATACTAATGCACAAATAGCAGCTCAGTCTCTTGCGAAGTAAAAAAAGTAATGCACAAATGTTAGCGATTTGTTTATTCTCCACGGCACTTAACAACCAAATAAAGGATTGTCTAAAATGGTACTTTAATAATAGTGATGTTGTGGCGATAAGGATGGAAAAGATCCCTTGAAATAATAAAAGTCTCATAATATTGAGTCACGTTTAGGTAACGACATCGAAACTCATGTTGGCACGAGTGGCATAACGTACACCCCCGCACTGCGGAGGGTCCAGGGTTCAAGGAGACCAAAAGCCTCACTGCCAATAAGTACCAACCCTTTGTAAAATTCACCTTGAGGGGGGGGGTCCAAAACCTGACTTTGCAGGGGGGGTGCCCAAATGTTCTCAGTTACGCCACTGGGTGGCACCACTCTCCACACCCACAGCAGCTTGGGGATTTTGAACACTAACGGATGTAACTTTCATCATTCTCTTTTTATGAATTACTTTTAAAAATATTTTAAGCACCATTTACTTTTTAAGAATGCAACTATAACTCATCTGCAAAAGAAGCCTCTAAATTAATGGGCTTTCGAACATTTCCCTCTGAGACTCTTCAGTTGATTGATATGAGAAATTATAATTATCAGAATCAAATATTTCATATTAAATGCAAGCTTATATTTTTTGTTTCTAATAAATTTTTTAATTTTTTTTTTGTACAAACTCATCTGCTCTTTAAATTAAAAAAAGAAAAGTTAGCATGCTGCTTTTAAGCCATGTATTTGATTTTTCTCGAAGATTTTGAAATCTGAAGAAGATACTGTGAAAACACGCTGAAGTTGTTTATATTTACTTTGACTTGCCGATGGCCGTGAAGTTTTGGTTTTGTAATAAATTGAATTTATAATAATCATGTTTATCAATGATTGTTTAGTATCTTTTGCTGCTGTGACATGTCTGAAACTTCTTTTTGTTCCTCTCTAGTAAGTATAGTTTTCGAATATTCTTTAAGCACTACGATTTTCTTATATATATTTTTAAGCACCATCGATCTTTTTACTAATTAAAATTATAAGTTAATGTTAAGGAAAGATAATGTTCTACTAACAGTGCTAGAAATACATTCAAACCCATGTTTTGTTTATTGTATTTGATTTAAATGACGATTAAAAACAAAATTAAAAATTTTTTCGGCAACTGGCTTACATCGGGTGCTTACTATTGTTATGTATCGATAGTTGTCCAAAATTAGCAATGCATCAACATCAAACACATTCTAACAATGAAAAGTATAAAATTCAACAATTTTGTGGGAAAACGATTGGAATTCAAAGTGATAAACAACAATTTTAAAAGATTTAGAATTCTAATTATTCCAAGGAAAAATAAATCTTTTTAAGATCACTGAAAAAAGTGCGAAAATGCTCATTCACTTTTCTGGTTTTGTGGAATTCTATGTCGTATGAACTTTGAAAGAATATAATTGAATCTCACTTGAAACGATTTAACTTTTTTGTTTCACTCAATGAAAGTGCTGGGGTAAAATCCTAGGAGAGCCCCACACCCTTGGCGACAAAACGAAAAAAGAGCCAAGCCAGAACGAGATAGTGCCAAGCAAAACCGACAATGGCAGCAAGTGTATACAAAGAGATAAGGTGGATGCGTAATGAAAATATTTGTAAACAATACAGAAATTAAGCATTTAAGATAAAAAAAATATATAAAAACAGCACTTACTTTCTTACTGCTGATCTTTTCCGAGTGGAGGGTACAGCGTAACGACAGATTTTAAAAAAGTCTTGAAGGTCTCATTGCTAAGTGAATGATCGTGTGAGCGTCACCATTTTTATTCTGCGAGGTAAAGGTCGAACATACCTTCGGCGTGGCTAGTGCAATTTCGAAGAAAGCGTTTTATTGTCGACAATGTTACATCATGCCGATCGTTACATTTAGGACATTCATAACTCTAAGCAGTAAATCCTTCCTTCATGCACTATTCAATCAATTCTTTCTAACCTTTTGCATTCAACAAAGTAAAAAATTCTAAGGTATATTCCTTCACACATGCAACCATTCCAGCCCGGTTCCCCAAAACAAAATGAAATTCAAAATGCCCGCCGACAAAATACGAAATTTCCAGAAATAGGTTTACCATGTCTAGTGTATCAAAGTAGGGTTACCAAGATGGCACAATTATCACCAACCCAAAATAATTCATGCCAAGGGTGTGGGCTCTCCTAGGACTGAACCAGTGTTGGTACTTACATATCAACGTCACCGCAGCAAAATTCAGGCCACGCGAATCACGCTGTGTTTTCAAAACAACAAAGATTCTTACGTGTTTTAATTGAAAGAAAACGATTCTCATGGTGGAATTTTGGCTGTGGTGACGATATACGTAAGTACAAAAGTGTTCTTCATGGTACCTACTTCTTTTTTAGATAGTAATCTATAAAGATATGGAAGAACCAATCAGGTATCTCCACGTTTTTGGTGTCATATTGAAATCGTACTTAAAAGATCTGTGGCATCTAGTAGAAATGTTGCTATATTGTATTGCTATTATCCCAATATAGTTAAAATTTGCAACTACTTGGCAAAAAAATTTGTAGCAGTCTGATATGAATTTAATACCAAAATAAAATTACAGTTGGCTTTTTGAACCAACAAAGATGTAAACATTACAATAAAGATCTTACTTAATTTACTTTAATCAAACCAGTGCCATACACTTAGTACTTTTATGAGAGGGGGATGCTTAACCTCTTTCCTCTTGTGTATGTGATTTCCTTTTAATCAGCTATTTTTTTTTCACAGGCCTTCAAATGTCATTTCCATTCATTCCTCTCTTATGGTATTTTCAAATAAATTCATTATTCGAATCTTTCTCAATCAGACATGTGTCATTTTTGCATGTTGTATTATTATTTGCAATGTATCACAAATACACTCCTAAAAATCGTTAAAAAATGAACATTAAATTACACTTATCAGTCATTAGGACAATTAATAGAAGACACACTCCAATATAAATTAACCAATGAAAATTCAAAATGAAGTTTGTAGAGCTGAAATCTTAGTAAAGTTTTTCAAGAAGAATAAAGGAATGTTCCTTCTATAAAAATCATGTAATCAAAAAAATACCTGATTTTAAATAATGATTAAGAACAGAAAATGCTGAATTTATCAAAATAGTTTTGCATATCATTGAATGTGAGGGTTACAAAAATAAACCATTCGTTAGAAAGAAATTATTACTGCACCATCAAATTTTAAAAAAAACATTGTCAAATTCAAAGTGTACCCTAATCTGCACTTTAACCTTATATTTTTCTTATTATTGTATGTACTATTAACTTTGCACATATTTAATTGAAAATTAAAAAAACAATTTGGAGATTTCTGATCAAATGGTTAATTAACTGTTTTCATGGCAATTATTTTTCTAAATAAATATCTATATTTTTTTATTTAATCTTTGATCGTCTTTATTTAGCAAATCTACAGATTTTGAAGTTCATCGTAATTGGATGGCCATTACTCATCAGAAGCATTTTAAAGAATGGTATTTGGAGGTATAAGTTTCATATATTTGTTGACATGAATGTATAAATTACTGAATCAATTGTATTTTTAAATTATATACTTTATTATTTTTGTCGTATTTCTAATTTGAAAAAATTGGGAATGGGTTCAATTTGAAAATTGAGAAAATAGGTTATTAATTCTTAAATGCTTGCAAGTTTTCAATAGTAATTCGATATATATTCAGATAGATTTATTGATAATTACTAATTGCCTATATTTTATTGTTGTAAATAATGAATATAAGAACCTCTTATAGAAAAGGAGAAAATCATCAAAGCAGATAACTTTGATCCCAAGCTCCAAAAATTCTAGATGGCCATGCACAATAATCATTACTAATTTTATATTATGTTTTTTTTTAGAAAACATCTGAATGGACACTTGATTATCCACCATTGTTTGCTTGGTTTGAATATTTGCTTTCATATCTTGCCAAATATGTTGATCCGAAGATGCTTCAAGTATCAAATTTAAATTACAATAGTCCTCAAACAGTATTCTTCATGCGACTGTCTGTAATACTGTCAGATTTAGTTTATTGCTATGGTGTTAACAGGTAAGCTTATTTATTTTCTTATTCTCTTACGATATTAAATTTCATTTTAAGTAACCAAATACACTTTATCTTCAATTTATGACCATAAAAATATATAATATTGTAAAGAAAGTAAGATAACTACATTAATATGGCAATAATACATACAATAAAGTACATATGTAATTTTCACATTACGTATAATAATTGCATGTATCTATTTTTGATTTTTATGTACAAGCTGTTTGAGGGGAAAATATAGTACTGAAAAATATAAATTTGATTTGTGGCCAGTTTGACTTATGACCCATTAGTTGGAGAGTGAAACTTGGTCATTATTTGAATAGACTTTGTACATCAAGTTAAAAGAAACAAACAATTTTAGTTCTTAGGTGGCTTAGAGACAGCGTGCCTCCCTGGTAAGCCCAAGGTTGTGGGTTCGATCCTAGCTGGATAATTTTCTGGATGTAAAAAACATAGCATGCATGTCATATGATTATGTGGCATATAAAATATCCCTTAAATATCAATTTGTCTCAGATGCTCCTGGCCAATATTAAATCACAGTAATATTTAAAATTTGACACAAGAGCTTGAATTGAATAAATTCATGCTTCAAAAATTTGGTTATGGGTGCTGCCACTAGATGGTGCTACTAGTGAAATGGCTCTTGGGAATTTGCCATGTCTGTAAATGCTTAAATGCAGCCCATTTTAAATAACAAAGCTTTTAATAGAGTAAAATTTTTTTTCATAAGATTCTTTTTGTGCTGATGGCTTACATTCTGTATTATAAATTTTTTTGTATTTAATGTGGTGATTTGTTTTTATATTACAAATGCTCTACAGTAAATTAATGATTACTTATAATATAAAATTGTATTGGTAGAGTAAAGTATTAACCCCACACCATTGAGATGATCTGTGGTGAAGTTCAACACATTTTAGCAGTAATCTTTAGGATGGTATCAGATAAGTTACCATATTTTATAAAACCTTTGGCAATTAATCTAATGCTTTTAATCTTTAGCAATAAATCATTGGCTTGGGGTTAATAGGTACCAGTGTACATGTTATAAAATCCATAACTTCATAATAATAAAGAGTAATTTTTAAAAAAAAAATTTTTCTTTCATTTTTTAAAGTACATTTGTAGTTAACTGATTCTGTCCTCATGGATACACTATCATACAAATAATATTGTGTGCTAATAGTATATTGGTTTTTTTTAAAATTACGCCCACCCATGTCCTCTTGGACATAAGGCGTCATGCTGTCCAATATAAACCAGATGTTGCTCTAACAGGGAGGAGAACTCTGCAGATGTCATGCGAGAGAACATGAAGTAGAGCGAGGCAATCGGATAGATGATCCTTAGTCATTGGTCCGGATTTACCAAGAGGGCAGAGGGGTGAAACAGCTGAATATTGTAATACAAAAGAGAAAATTTCACTATATAAATATAAACATTTCTGAATATCAAAAGAAAAATATTGGAATTTTTCTGACTGGAGGAAAATCTGTAATTAATATTATTTATTATAAATTGTGTTTCACTCAAAAGGATTAATTATATAATTCTGAATAATTATCCATGAAGTGCAAAAACTATTTATATACTTTTTTTTGTAGGAAATTCTCTATCCATTTGATCATAGTTATTAACTTTTTTGCTGCATATATTAATTAAATCTTTTGCCTATAGAACTATATTTCTATATCTTTTCATGTAGAAAATATTATCTTTTATTATATTTTTTTTCATTCTGTGAAATTATTAAAAGTATTGAATGATGTAATTTATAACCAATATCTTATGAACTGAATGTAAATGACTTTCTGGATAAAAAATTTACTTTTTTACTAAATTGCATCAAATTTACTACAGTTTTTTCAATGTTTTTAAAAAGAAGTATAATTTATTTTAAGTTTGTATGACATTTTAAAAAGTGTTTTTTGTTATGCATTTGTTCTTTTTTTTATTAGGATTTTTAATTTGATAAAACAAAAGAAAGGCAAAACTACTGATCCATGGGTATCTGCAGAAGTAACTCTTGCAATGTTACTACTTTGGAATCCTGGTCTTTTAATTGTGGATCACATTCATTTCCAATATAATGGTTTTTTGAATGGATTCTTATTTATCTCTATAGCTGATATGTTTGAGGTAAAGATACTTATATATTCAAATTGATAAGTTTTCTAACTTAAGGCATGTTTCGGCATTATTAATTCTTTCAGTTTAATTTATATAATGCATGAAATTGTACGAACTTAATGAAATCAATTAAAATACTGAGGATGGTATAAAAAACTGTTCTTCTGAAATAGATATGTTTTTTTTATTTTTGGCTTTTCATAAAGATTAATTTATTTAAAAAAAATATTTTCTATAATAAATGTATAAAATGACAAGCTTTTGTGTAAATTACAGTCAGACCTCTATTTTGCAAATCTCTCTATTTTGTGAGCTTTTTCCTGGAATCAAGAACCCAGTATATTGAAAAATGAATATGTGTTTAACAAATTTTCCTCTTAACGAACTTTTTTTCTGGAATTAGCGACTTTGTTAAATAGAGGTCTGACAGTATTAATAGTTATAAAAAATTTATAAATTTTCAGTAGTTTTTCTAATTATTCTTAAATAATGTGTATTAGTTAATATTGTATAAATAATTAATCTAAAATATTTTACTGGTTTTTTCTTTTTTCTCTTTTTTTTTTACAGAAAAAATATGTCAGAGCTGCATTTTGGTTTTCAGTGTTGATAAATTTGAAACACATATATTTATATCTTGCTCCAGCCTACTTCTTCTTTTTATTGAAAAATTTTTGTTTCAAAAACAATGGTGAGTTGGATATATATTCATCAATAATTCAAAACCTAAATTTGGGTTTTATATTAATAACAATTTATTAAACTATAATATAAATAAAAATAAGGTAAACACAATTTATAATAATAATGCATTTGTACACAAATTGCTATTTTAATTCTTTCAGGTAAAGATTATGGAATACATAACTTTGTATTTAAAAATTTTGCAAAACTAGCTGCTGTTGGCATCTTTACTGTATCTCTTTCTTTTGGACCATTTATTTATATGGTAATTTATAATTTTCTTAAATAATATATTGTTATTTTCATATATATTTAATTCTTTTTATTACTAACACTTTTATTCAATATTAAACTGTTTTGTTACTGAAATTTTTCGGCTTGAGATAAAAAAATCAGTAATTTTTATAGTAAAACTTTTATTTTTCATGTTTTCTTAATTTGAAAGTAATTTTAGTATTTGTCCATTTACATGTCAGTCAAAAATGGATACAAGCGATCATAGAATGCAACTAACCATGGTAAATATCATGGTTTATGATTTTCCAAATATCACAACTTAATATTTTGATCTTTCAATTTTAATTTATTGCAGATAAATTGGTTAATGTAATGAATTGCATGATTTGCAATTTCCAAATGAAGAAAATTATCTTCAGATTATTTAAAGATAGAGTAATTGCATATATATAGAAATAGACTTTAATAGTCTTTAATCTTTAACCCAAATCATCTAATGAAGTTAAGTTTAGTACAAACCAAGTACCTATTTATTGTTTTTTACGCTGTCATGCATGTTTATGAAAAGAGGAAAAAGCATTGAGAACAAAACTTGGTTTAAAGTCTCATTCCTCAGTGCAGTTAGATTGATTTATGGATGATGTCTTCACTTAATATTTGGGAACTAATGCTCTGCTGAAGAATGTTGCCATGCTTGGAGGCTAACACTAAAGAATGTTTTCATGTCACCATTTTTAGCTCACTGCTCTAAGACCTTGATGACTGTGATTCAAGAAAACAATGAATGTTTGGCAGTGAATGGTAACATGCTGATGGAAAAGTATCACAATTTCTAATATTTATTTATCACTATTAATCTAAAATTATGCTAATTTCAAATCTAATTTAAAATATATATCTCATTTAAAATTTATTTGTTCTAGTTTCATATTGATTTTTTTAAAATCTTATTTAGTTTTGCATTTCCTTGTATTGAAAATAAAAAAAATAAATACCTCTTGAAAATGTAAAATAATCATTGTATAAATTTCAACAGAAATGTAAATTAATTATATTACATTTTGTATTTCTTCAAATTTATTAAACATTATTTTTCAGGGCCAATTCAATCAAGTTTTGTCTCGTTTATTTCCTGTCAAACGTGGTTTAACACATTCTTACTGGGCTCCAAATATTTGGGCTTTATATAACTTTTTAGATCGAGTGTTAAGTAAAATAGGTAAGTGATGTTTGTCTTTTTTCACCCTAAATATATTCTAAATGTCTTGATATTTTATTTAATAAATGAAACAATGATACTTTTTTTAAAAAAAATTAAGCATTGATTGAATAATATTGTAATTGAACTGTTCATTTTCATTTCAAATTAAAATATAATGAAATTGATGCAATATTTGAATGAATCTGCAATTTTGCATGGTTCTGCTTTCTTTAAAAAACAACTTTAATTATTCTGAGTAATAAAGCCTGCTTTTTCTTTCTTTTGTGCAATAAAGTTAACATTTACATTTTCTTAATCTTTCTCTTCTGTGCCATTGTGATAAATAGATTTTAATTTGAGTACTTATTCTATAAAATGTTTACTAGGTATGCAAGAATAAAGATAAAAAACACTGTGTTTTTAACTTTGTATAAGTACTTCGGTTATGTCTATTTCTTGTATTTATTGTGAAGACTATATGTATATATCTATTAAAAAGTTGCATTCTCTATATGTAATAGAATTCTGTATGGTTAAGCTGCATATTTTGTCTCTCTAATGAACAAACATTTAAAACTTGTATTTCTATTGTTGAATATAGTGATGGATATTCTTAAGTTAATGGTTTTTTTAACAAACATAATGCTGGTATTAAAAATTAATTGCATATAAAAAAATCAAACATAAAAAATACATGTATCAATAAATTTATATCTCATTTTATATTCACAGCATTGTATTTGAATATATATTCATATGAAGATCTTCAATCCTGTTCAACTAAAGGACTGGTACAAGAATGCGAGCATGCCATTCTCCCAAACATTTCTACGAAAGTTACATTTGTTTTAGCCTTATTGTCATTGACTGTAAGCCCTTTTTAAATATAGTTTGCAATGATATATTGAATATAAGTCATTTTACCTAATTTTGTTAGAATTTCAAAAAATGTGATTCTCTCTCTCTCTTTGTGTGGGAAAGTTCATTTCCCCCTTTTATATTAAAAAAAAAACCTTTCATTTCAACTCTTTTTCAATTTTAAAGGATTAAGAAAGTGTAGTTATAAATATTTGTTTTTTTTCAAGAGTCAAAGGGAAAAAAAAAAGAATTAAAAGCGTATCTGTTTGAATAACACAAAAATTTGCAGTTTATGTAATAAAACAAAAACAAAATGAAAAACTCCTATAACTTCAAAAAATATTTAAAATTCTTAGTCAAAAAAATAATTAGTAGTTTTTTCTATCAATGTAGATTTGGAAATATATTGTATCACATCTATCAAAAAAGTTAATTTATTAAAACATGACAAAGTGCTTGGCATTTTAAGCTAAAGCTACTTTGAACTAAAAATATTTGTTCCATACTTGAAAATTAGATTTTACTGTAAATAATTAGATTTAAATTTTTCGTATAAATGATAATGAGATTTTCACTTCTTTTGCAGTTCTGAATTTTATTGCAGCATTTCTTTAAAAAAAAGTTTTATGTTGACTGTTTATCATTAATCCTCTCGCTGTGCATCCCACAATTTCCATGGGCAACGTAGATGTAGCAAAATTTGCGCAACCCGCGATTTCCATGGGTATGCATTTTTCCGACTGTTTAGCTGTGCAACCTGGGCTGCTCTTGTTTATGTTTTCATTTGTTTTTATGTTCATGTTTTGATGATCTAATTCCATATTTTTAAAATAAAAACTCTTTTACAAAAATTTTTTGTATATTTTAACTTTAAAATATAGATGTAATATGTAGATTTCAAATACGTAATAAAACAATGCACGACTTTTGAACCTACTTTGATAAAATAACTACGCAGCGAGAGGGTTAAAGTGCTTGATTCTTCATTCCCCCTCCCCTTACTGTATTCAAAATATCTATAAAATCCTTTTAGCCATTTTTATGTTTATATTTACATGGTTATGCTGAATTTGATAATTGTAATGATTCTCATTTAAATGAATAGCTCAGATTTTAAATTTGCTTTACAGTTTTAAAATAAAAAATTTTCATGAGAAATATTATGTTTAAAAAGTTTGATGCTTATTTAATGATCATATGATATTAATAAAATACATTGAAGACATTGTCTTCTCCTTTTAAAGATTAATATACATTTTTTGTTATTTTCCATGAATGAAGTTTTTAAATTTTAAATAATTTTGTAGGCTATGAAGTTATATAAAACTATGAGTAAATTTAATCATATAAAACATTTATATCCAGTTTAAATTAAAGTTTCCCTTTTTTTAAATTAATTCAAAAAATTTATATATATTTAAAAATATATATTATTTTTATTTGTGAGGAATGTACAGAAAGAAAAGTTGAAAGTTATTGGAAATTACCCTTTTAACAACTAGGCAAATTTGTCATGTTTTAGTAGTTAGATTTAATTAAAATTTTTATGTGAAGGTTTTATATTTTCTTTTAGAAAAAGCATTAGAAATAAATTACTCTCCAATTACTTTGTTACATAGTTATTGTGTATTTGCATAAGGTAAGTGATAGTATAATAATTTATATAGGTAATTTTTGCCTTTTACATGTGTAAGTGTAAATTACTTTAGTTGCATAATGTATTTATTGAAATATATCATGATTCTTTTTAAGACTGAAATATACACTAATTATTAAATTATTTCAATATCTTATTCAATAAAAGATGAAATTTGAAGGTAAAAATATTCAAAAAATTTTAAGAATGAAATATTAAAAATTTCATTATTTTGGTATAAATTATTATATGGATAAATAAAAATGCATGCAGGATGTTATATTTAAATATGGAAAAAAAAGACCTTGTACAAATTTCTCACATGTCAAACTTTGTATGTATTTGTATACAAACTGATTTATATTGGAAGTTCTCTAATCAGATGTTTATTTTTAGTACCAAAAATGTAATTCAGATTGATTATTAAGTAATAGATGTAGGGTGAAAAATGGTAAAAGAGCATATGGAAATCAAGTAAATAATCAGTGTGTTGTATGTGGGAGATGTAATATTGTGGAAAAAAAGGCTCTAAAATGTTTTCTGATATAGCTTTGTAAATTTTTATGCATGTGTTCATATATTAAATAATCTACCTATTATATACTCTTTTATGTAGCCAATGATTTGGAATGTGTGGAAAAGGCCTGGGAATTTCAAAGTGTTTTTGGACAGTGTTATTTTATGTTCCTTTGGTAGTTTTCTATTTGGATATCATGTGCATGAGAAAGCTGTTTTACTCATAATATTGCCAATGACGTAAGCTTCTTTTTTTTAACCCTCATAAAGAAAAATATAATTTCCCTTTTTGTAGCAATTTTCAAGCACTCAAAATCTTTAAATATTTCTATTCATTCAAGTTTTATGTCATATTAGTTTATAAATTTTATAAAAAATTCCAAATTTATTTTTATATAAACAAACACATTTTGTAATATTGCTTGTAATTTGTCTTAATTTAAATGCCTCTGTAAAAAAAAATGTTTGTAATAATAATTAAATAATAATTTGATGGGATTTTTAATGAATTTTTTGCAATCAACAATGAAACAGGCATGTTAATTTTCAATTTTTAAAATTTTATGTTAAAATTGTCTTTTATTAATTAATTTTTAATTTTTGCATTCCAAAAATCTCTTGTGAGGAAATGGATAATATGAAAAGATTAATGATTTTTATTTTTTTATTAGGATGAATACATTTAGAATATTTTTGAAAGAATTTATATGTGAGTGAAAAAAAATGTTATTGTTTTCCAATCTCTTCAAGACTGGGTGGTTGAAATTCCATTGTATTTTGAAAAATCATTTTTAATTTTGCGAGACAGTTTTGATCTACAAAAATTATCAGCATGACCTTTACTGCTGTATTCTGTTATTAAATCCAGAATTGTTTTTATGAACCAGAGATCATGTATTTTATTTCAAGATTCATGGAAAGTCATTTAAAATTTGGGAATTTTTATGTTAAGTAAATGAAACTAATTTGCTTTAATTTTTGATATTCGTATATACTTGTATCATATTGAAAGAAGATTTTATGGAATAAAAATTTGGGCTCAATCAATGACATACACAAACTTACTTTCACAAGAGAGATTTACATTCTAAGAAATATGTAGACAAACTTTTCATGGCGTAATCATTATGTTAAAATTTTTTATAAATTCTTGGTGTATGGGAGGGGATGGGGTTGAACCCCTAACCTCATCTTGCCACATCCATACCACTGGGCTCTGCTCATTAATTTGTTTAATAAGCTAAACATAGAATAAAAAAAATTACCTCTGTATATCAAATTTTGTTTAAAAAAATGAAATTAATGGTAAAATATATTTTCAATTGTAGGGTATAAAGAGGGGATTATATCTAAGTAAATTTTTTCTTTAAAAGAAGTCCTTACACATTTTATCCATATTCATTTCTAGATTTTTTTGAATGGTCCAATATCTAATATATATAAGTATTTTACTTTATCCAATTACTAATGTTTTAATATTACTATAAAATCCGGTGTATATCGCGCATTTTTAATGTAAAAAATAAGATCAAAATTTACGGGTGCGCATCATACGCCGGGTATAAAAATAAGAGCTTTAAAAATTTAAAAAAAAATATGAGTATAGAAAAAAATTGTTCTTCTAATTATAACGAAATACTGTTTATTTAAAAGGGATGACATTCCTTATGAACTTAAAGGGTTGTAGTTTTAGAATTGTACTATTTTTTCAAAAGCCTGGGGTGATACCTCAAATAAATGACTTTGAAACATAAGAACATTTCATACATACAATTCAGATTTCTTTGTCAAAAAGGGGGTGCGCGTTATATGGCAAATATACCTAAAAATTAAAAATTGCTGCTTGAAAGTATAGGTGTGCTTTATACAGCAGTGCACTTTATATGCCGGACTTTACGGTACTTATTTTAATTTTAATAATTGCTGAGTATATTAATTCATTCAACATTTTAAAGCAATAATAAAGTATTTAATTTTGTTTCTGTTTTTTTTTAAAAAAGTATCTAATATCTGTGCTTTAAATTATTTTAAATATATTAAAAGTTATGGATTTAGTTGCAATTAAAGCATAATTGTGTTAAATATTGTTTTAAAAACTGCAGTTTGTATCGTATTCGAACATGTATTTAAATTCAAATGAATAATTAAAATTTATCTGAAAAATTGTTGTAATGAAACTTTTAGCATTCACTATATAATGAAGAAATTAGGTAAAACTTATATTTAATCATGGCACAAACTTCCAAGATCCAATAATTGACTGTGTAATTTTTGAATGACAATCTAACAAATCAAATTCATATATTGCCAAATTTATACTGTTATCTTAAAGTTAGAAATACCTCCATTAAAAATGGGAAAATGATATTCTGTAAATAATTTTTTTTAATCAACAAATCATAAGTAATTAGAAAAAAAATTAAATCTTCATTGAATTTGATCTTTTATTTTAGCATATCAGCTGTGTTTTATAAAGAAGAGGCCCAACTGTATGTGTTTCTATCAATTGTTGGTCATTTTTCTCTCTTCCCACTTCTTCATCTAGCAGGAGGTGATTATTAAGTATTTCCTTTATTCTGTAAAATACATTTCATTCTGTAGTATTTTATTTTCTAGATTTGATAATAGTACTGGGTATATTTCTTCTGGGTATGTATCATGTAACTCTAAAAATTCTTTTATTATTGCTTTTAATATTTTGAAATTTTTTTGTTGTTGTTTTAATGTTTATCTTAATGTGTATATGTTAACCTATTACTATACTTTGAATAAATCTATATGTTTTATATGTCTATATGTTTTTTTTTTTATAAAAACAAACTTTTAAGCTTAAATTTTTTATTCAATCAAAATATTTCAGTACAGCTAAATTTTTTAAAATTCTTTTATGTTTTTAAAATTAAATTATACTTAGTATATTTTATTTTAATAAAGAAGTGAATAATTTTTAAGTCATTAGTTTTAATGAATTTATAATGGTTTAAAACTTAATATATGTTTTTCATAAATTAATTTTTACCAAGTCATAAATGAGCAGTTAAATAAGCTACATTTAAATGAGAGATTTATCTTATTTATTTTAAAGAAAGGAAATTATTTTGTAAAAAAATAATGATTTTTTTTTTTTTTTGATAAATATGCTGCTGTATTTTGTCCTTAAAATAACACAGGGCTACAATGAGAAAGTACAAGAGCAGTGATAGCTGAACTTAATGTATTTTTTGGTGCTGATTTCTACAGAATACCACTCTGTGACATCTTTACTTTGCCTTCCTTCTCTTTCTGTCACAATAGTTCCCTACCAATAGCGTCGTGCAAATCATTAATTTAAATCCTTATCTTGGCTTGATAACGCAGGAACTGTCACTCGTCTGGATTGATTCTGAATGTAAGACGCTGAAATTTTGAACTTGGTTTCAATTTTCCTTTCATGTGTAATTTATTGTAGTGCACGCAATGCATAAGTGGGTGCTTCGTCTCAGAAACACTTTTAATAGTTGTATTTTTTTCTGTGCGTTTCAAGAAACAAAGCTTTTAGCTCCAGACATTGCAAAAATTTGCCAGATGACTTTTGTTACATATAAGGGGAATATAGTTTAATTAAAAGTAATGTGAGAAGCATTATAGATCATGTGAAACACCTTTATCTTGTGTATTTTGGCTTGGGCACCAAGACAAATCATGGGCTCATCATGAAATTTGTGTAAAGTGCCTCAATGATCTACGATTCTGGCTCAATGGAAAGAAGACTGCTGTACAATTTGGAGTTTCGATGCCATAGAGGGAGCCGAAAAACCACTCTGATGATTGTTACTTATGTTCCTGTCTTATCCATAGGAATAACCGCAAAAATCAATAGCTGATATCTAATCCTGATAATATTCCATTGGTCATACGCCTTGTTCCTTATGGACCTAATATTCCAGTGCCTTTGCCTCCAATTGAGTTGCAAAAAATTTCCAGGTATATTCTAAGTCAAGCTGCCTCAGGCAATCTTTCTTGGTCCAGATATTTGCAAGCTTATAAAGGATAACGAATTTGAGACTTACATGACAGCAAAGGAAAAAGAATCTTGAGTTTTTTTTCAAAGATGTCATCAGAAAGTTTCTTGGCAATTGTAAGGATCCTGACTGTAAAAGAATTGCAATGCATAAGCTGGATATTCAAGAGTTAGGTTGCTCCATGAGTGGGAAAATACATTTCCTTCACTCTTATGAGGACTTTCCCCTAGAAAATTTAGAATTATTCAGTGAAGAACAGGGGGAAAGTCCATCAAGGTATCAAAGATATGGAGTGCAAATATCAAGGAAGAATGGACAAGAATATGCTATCCGACTATTTTTGGATGTTAAATGAGATACGCCTGAAATTAAATATAAAAAGAAGAACGTCAAAAAGAAGTTTCAAAGGAAAAAGATAATGTGTACCCAAGGAGAAACTTGTTTGTTTTGCTTCCTTGCACATTTTAAAATATGCTTCAAACTTGTATGCACACAAGCATATTTGCTTTTCTTGGTCAATCGTCTGTTTTATGTAAATACCTTAATAAAATAGTTTGTTGGTGTGTGTGTGTGATTTTCTTTTAGAAATCACACCATAATTGGTTGTAAAATGTATAAATCTTAAAGGAATTTCTTGTTTCTCCCGATCAAAAACAGCCCGTGAAGTCTAGAAACAACGGTTTTCTTCTAATTGCTGCGAAATTAATTTGCCTCACTAAGAACCAATATTTACATAGATTTAACTGGATAAAACTACTTTTGCCAAATTGCCTAGGATAAAATATTCAGGAGAATTCCTTTTGAAATAGGGTTTTAGCAAAAATATTGATATCAATTTTACAAAAAATCCTGATGTAATGGGAAAAAATGGAAGTCATTTTCGAAATCAGCACACTAAATAATACAAAAAACTTGAAAACTTTTTTTGTATTTTTCCAAAACTTTAATTTTGTACCCCTGTGTAATTATTATTCCACTTTAGCACATGGTTTAGTTAATAGTTGTTTGTAAACCTGAATTTGATACATATTTCATTATGAAATCTATATGGAAATGAATATTGTGATAATTGTTTTGTGTAAAACACATAATATTCTATGAGTTAAATTAAATTATAATTAATTATTATTATAACTATAAAATAGCAATTTCTTGAATCACTTTTAGCCATGATGTAAATGTTTCCAACAATACTTTTCCCTGAGACAGAATGATGAATCAACTGCGTATTCACTTAGTTTCTTTAAAAAAATCATTTTTATGTGTATTGTATGAATAATATCTGTAATACTAATAATTTTTTGTAATTAGTTTTATGCCTAACAAAATATTTTATTTCCTCAGAAACTCCTTTGAAAGTGTTTCTGCTGTTGCTCCAAGTGGTGTATATGTTGTCTAGTCTTAGCCAATTGCATGGGTAAAATTTTGATTACTATACATTTATTATACACAAAATAATATTTTTAAATAGATAAAAACTTTTTCATATGTCATATACACTTATAATTATTTATAATATATGAAATTGCCATAAATCTAACTTAATGCTTAACAAAATATAGGAATATAGCAAGACTCTACAGGTCAAAGTAGAATAGCAACAGATTAATATAATATTAAATTCTTAGGTTTAGGATATTATTATAATATATGTTAATAAAGAAACTGAGTTAAATTTTCAGCTCTTATTTAAATATTTTGTTTCTTTAAAGTAATTATCATAAAAGTGGTGTTATAACTTTGTAGCCAATGATTAATCTGATTAGTATTTTTCAATTTTAGCAATTAAAGTATCTTATAATAAAGTAATTTTCTTAAAGATGCTATTAAATCTTTGCAAGTAAACACTTCATATTTTGTTGTATATTTTAATATGTAATGTAATATATTTCTCAAAACATTGACTCAAATTCTAGATAAACAGAAAAATCGTGAAAAAAGATCGATTAGTTGATTGTTTATTAATGTTTCACTCAAAAGTTGCACAAATGCTATTGGTGATAAACTTTGTACTTGTGAATATTTCATCAAAAATAATTTGATTGAATTTAAAAGTAAAACTAGATAAAATTTAATATTTAGTATTTAATGTTATTTTATAATTTATTTATATACAATACTTAGATTTATGTTATGTTAACTACATTTTTGTTACATTTTTCGCATCTCTGCACTAATTCATGTTCCTGAGGAAGATGGCACACTTCTCAGTTTGAAATTCACTGCATTATACACATATGTTCTTGGAAAAACTATATAGTTATTTGGTTTATAATTCATACTAACTTGACACCATTTGCACTATGTGGGATTCTGTTATCTACAATTAGAAGAGAAATATTTCCTATTAAAAATAGTATTCCCCCAAATATTTCTTATCAAAATATTTTTCTATAGAAAATATTTTCTGGCAATATATTTCAACTTTTTGAGATACAAAATGAGTGTAAACAATGAGCACATTACACAATACAATGAAATATACAAATGTGAGAAATGATTTTGTGTGGCAGCAAGAAAAATCATGTGAGATATTAAATTTGCACAAAATATATATAAAAAAATTTAATTTTTAACCTTGCTGCATCATTAGTTGGAGCTAAATAATCTGTTTACTTTAAGTAATTGTGACTGATTTGGCTGCTGTATTCTTCCAGTGAGTTTTTTACATGGTCTTCAATGATGTATTTATCAAAATTTTCCATGTCACTGACCTTATTCAAGTGCTTTTCATTTATCCCAAAGTAGTTTTTTCTATCCATCTTTTAAGTAGTAATTAAAGCTTCTTGCATCTATATTCTTTGTGTTTCTGGTAACATCATCACGATGCATTGTCATGCTCTGAATTATATTACATTGAATTTTTTCAGTACTGAATTACCATAAATTCAAATCAGAAAGCTTGCTATTTTTTATTTTATGAAATGAATCTATATTTGTATTTATGTAATTAATTATCTTTTTCAGCATCATGACCTTTAATTTTGTTTTTTAAATCATGAAATTAATTGCTTAGTTTATAACTGTTTTCTCTATCTATGTTAATTTCACCAACAAACTTTTTCGTTGAGGAAAATAAGATATTGCATTATCTTATCAATTGAAAAATATAAAATAATTACATGCTTGCAAAAACATTCTTCGAAAACCATTCCTGGTATCATCTAGTAGAATTTTATGAAAACAATATGGACTGTGGAATGCACTGATCAAGTTGATAGACAAGTCAGTGGATGTTTTCAGCAATATACATAAAAAGACCTGATATAGAGAACAATATTAAGAAAAGTCAAATATAGTGTCTTCAATCATGAGTGTTATGCTGCGATTCATTTCTTTAATAAAATCCATCAGTGCTTTTTATAAAAGTTTTATTTATATATGTGAGTTATAATATATGTAAGTAAAAATCTAATTTAAACTTATATTTTGTTTAGATTCAAAACTTTAATGATATCCAATGAAGAGGCAATATATTTATGTGGTTTGGTTGTTCTGCAAGTCTTTTACAGTTTTAGTGCACAGATTTTAGGTACAGAGAAGAAATTACCATTTTTGCCTTTAATGTTAATTTCTACTTATTGTGCTTTTGGTATTTTATATGCTTGGATAAAGTATTGTTTTATGAACTTAACAAACTCAGATTCAATACTTGATAAAATTAAAAAAAGATAATGTAACTAAGCTTTTATAATTTTGTGTGTATATGTTTTAAAATTTTGCATAATGGTGAAAAATAACATTTAATTATATGCCAAAAAATATTGTTATTCTTCCATTTTTGAAAAAAAAAAAATTACAAGTTGTGTTATTTGCATTTTTAAGAATTAAACACAAAATCTAGGATAATATTTTATTATCTTTTTCAAAATACATTTCATATTATAATTTTGTACTCCAAATATATATTTTTCCCAGCCATTTTTTTTTTTCCAGTTTTTGATATCACTCTGTATATATTAAAGAACTATAAATAAATAAACATTTTCATCGCTTAAAACATATATACAGATTAAAATATATTGATATTCAAAAGCCAATATATAAGGTAGTTTAAAACATTTTCCTTTCTCTTCTGAAAAAAAAATGTATATTATTGTGGGTATCTCAAACCAAAGAGTAATTCACATTATATTGTATATTATTTATGTTTATAAATATTTCTTAAACCTATATTGAAATGAACTTTTCATCTTATACATAAAAATCATTCACAATTCAAGAAAGCACATATATGTATATAACATTTTATGTAACAATTCATAAATATATTGTACTTTTTTAACACATGCACCATTATAAACAACATATAATATAACAGTTTATAAATATATCACTTTCTTTCATACATATATATAACAAAGAACAATATTGTTTAATAAAAATAAAATTCAAAATTTTCTTTTAGATCAAATATTAAAGCAAAATAAATTATACAATTTATAACATATTTAAGCAAATCACCATTTTTTACATTCACAGCAAATGAAAAGAAAATATCACTATGTCGTAGGAACCTCGTAATTGTTTTGAGACCATCAATTGTGAGAATTAAGTTGTAATATAATATCCAAAACAAGAATAGTAATCTTCACAGTAACAGAATGTTAGGGCCCCCCCCCCCTGCAATGTCAGGTTTTGGGCCCCCAAGTTGGATCTTACAAAGGGTGCCAGTGAGTTGGCTTTGTTGTTGATTGACTGGTTGGCATCAGTCGGGCTTTGGGCTCCCTAGAATCCTGGCATCCCCCACCCCACCCCATGATGAAGAGGTTTACGTTATACCACTGTATTTTCATATCTTCCGTTTAAAAGAAACTTTATATTATAGCCAAGAATTATTTACATATTGCATTGCAATATATTGACAGTACTTAAAAATAGTTTTTCTTTTGTTAATATTAATTACTGAATTAAGATTTCTTTTTCCTTCTCTATTTTGTTTATCCTTCTGGAAGACTAGATATATTTAGATGAAATTAGTATACTTGGTGAAAAAATAGGAAATAATAGCAGGAATAACAACTTTTTTTGTGCAAATTAGATGAGGGATGATTAACATAAAATGCTACAAAAACTCAGTTTACATTTGAGGAACAACAGTAGTCATTTAAAGATGAAGGAGATCCATTTTTTTCATGTAAAATAAACTAGTTTCAAAAGGGTTACTAATGAAACAATGAAAACTTGTATAATAGTAATGAAGCACTTGACTTATTTAAAATACAATGAATGACAGAAATGATATGGTAAGTGAATATCACACATTTTGCTTAGCACATTTTTTTTTCTAATTGACATTTAAAAATGCACAATAAGTAATGAAATAAAACTAATACTCAGAAATGTGCAATATAACCCTTCAGCCTTTGAATATCAATATATAATCAACATCAACAAATGTGCCAAGATGCCTTTTTCTATCAACTTAAATTTTTATCTCCAAATACTTTTCCATAAAGTTTGGTTTTTATTTCTTTATCTTTTTCTTTCTGGAGCATACTCATATTTTTTAATTCTTTCTGTACCACGGCCTTGGAAGATGGATCTAATTCAGCAACTTTCATAAAATCATTTTCAGCAAGATCCAAATCCCATGTTCCAACATATGCTTTTCCTCTTCTAAATAATGCTTTCACGTTATCTATAATATTAGTTCATATACATATAGTTTGCATTATTATAATAATCATGAAATATTCAGTTGTTCATTAACTCTTTTTAAAATGAATGTAAAATTTTCAAAATAATATTTCATTTATAAGTAAAAAGTTGTATTTTAAAAATGCTGTATAGTTTATTACCCCAAATGAAATAGTTAAAATAATAAGGCATGCATTAAAACAATTTAATTTTAATCCCTCATTTACAGCTGTATCTAAGGTGTAATGCAACATTTTCATTGTGGCATTGAGATAATTTATTAAATTCAAATATTATAACTAATAGAGCGAGATTTCTAATCAGTTTTGTAACGGAATAATTGTTATATTTAATTATAGTTTTTCAGCTGCCAATTTAATTCATTTGTCCTTTTTTTCTAAAAACTCTGTGTCTAAGTCCTCAAAATAGGATGTAAATTATTTTTTATTATTCAATTAAGAAATTCTCTCTATTTCTATTTAAATGCATTTTTTCATGGGTTGAAATCTAAAAGATTTCTCTAAAACTGATTAAATTCTTACTGCAACTGTATATTTCCAAGTATAAACCGGGAAATTTTTTTAAGTTAAGGTTAGGGGGTCAGCTTATGTATGGATCTTGAGAAAATGGTATTTAGAAAAAACGTCTTTTCAAACATTTTCTGTAAGCAATTTTAATCCTTTAATTAGTGGGATAAATAGAACTTTTATTTTTTTTAAAAAAAAAGCCACATAAATCCTTTGAATTCGGCAACAGACTCCAAGTTTCCAAATAGTTCATAAAATTCTCATTTATTCATGAGGATGTCTAAATGAATATGCCTCCAGGACATGATACATAGGTTGACGATTATATATGAATCTCTTTTTGTTCTTTTTTCCAACACAAAAAAAATTCCACAGAGAGTATATCTTCGAGAAATAGTGTACATAGTAATTTTTTTAAATTTCTAATTGGGGCTGTGGATTGGAGTTTAACCATTGTTAAACCTAATACATTCCCCAGGAGCTTTGTATTTCCTTTTAGTTTGGGACCATAAGGTGGAATACCAATTGCTCCAAGTAATTTTGACACCCTATTTCCTCCCCAGAGGGAGGCACCTGAGCTCTGACTATGGAAACCTGTACTAGAAATTTGATTTTGCCGAGAGCACCCAAGTCAAACAGGCACTCAAAGGATCGTTTACATACCACATAATCATACAACATGAATGTTGTCGATTTTTTGCTTCATGAAAAACCACCAACTTGGGCTTGGGGCGTACAAGGCCAATGCCAAACCAACTATGCCACAATAATAAATAAATGAATAAAAAATTTGTGGTCTTCATATAGGATTACTGGATATAAAGCTATCCTTGTTGGTGCCTTACTTTACAGCAATTTTATTGGAAAACATCCCACCCTTTTAACCTACGTAGCAACATTTTCAGCCTCATAGTGACATGTTTGAAAATTACAGGATTTTTTAAAATTAGGCTTATATAGGGGTTTTGAATTTTTGATAAATTAATGAATAAAAACACACTCTTGGCTTATACACAGATCAGCTTATATTTGGAAATATATGGTAACCAAAAATTTAATGATATTAAATATAAATAAATCAAAAATATGTGTGAGATTAAACATTTTTACTCAATATTTTCAAATATTATACATGCAAAATAATTACTGTGACTATAACTGAAAATTTAACTGATGAGTTATGTTTTAAGCTTAATGCAAAATTTATCAGTATATTTAAAAATATTTATTTCGAATTTTTTATAAAACTTCATATTTAAATTTTTCATTTAGTATATCCATTTGATTAAAAATATGAAGATAAGATGATATTTATGTTAATTTTATATTTATATACTATATAAAGTATTTATTCTAAAGTCATTTACATATTCTTTGTTTGCTTAAATTATGTTTTTTGTGGTTCCAAAAATTATTATATACTGTATTTTTTTGATAAAAATAAAATATATATATATATAGAAATGGATTATCTTTAATTTATATGTATAGAAGAAAGTCCAAGTTTGCTTTAAAAATATAAAAAACATACTAACTTTTATCTTTTTCTAATATTGTTGTTGTAAATTCAATAACAGAATAATAATCTTTCTGAAGAAGTTTACACTGTGCATAATTGGAAAGAATAGGAATTTTAAGCTTCTCAAGATCCAACCATTCTGGATCACCAGGTTTTTCTCTAAAAATAACAGGATACAAAACATATTTATGAATTCAGAAGTTTTTTTAAAAAATTGTTCTTTCTTTAAGTTTCAAGCTCAAATTCATTTTCAAGACACATCAACATGAAGAAGAAATTCAAAACTTTTATCTATGTCTATTTATTTTAATTGACAGTCTTATGCTTCATGAAAATTATTTATCTATTTAACTTGTAAATGTGTTTCATTTTTACCTTAATAATAGTTGCTCGACCAGTCCTAAAGCTTCAGCATATTTTTTAGAAGCTTCTTCATATAGTTGTTTTTTGTACAATTGGTTTCCAATTTCTTTAAGTTCTGGGATAATTTGACGTTTTTCGTGAGCGTTCATAGTCCATGGTTCCTTTTTATACTCTCCTACAGGTTCTACTTTTAAAAGTTCTGTAATTAAAAAAAAACTATTAAAATTATTATTTTATAAACCACTAAAAATATTTTAATGTTCTCTCTCACTCTCTATATACATAACATTGAAAGGAAACAAATTAAAACTGCCTGATAAAATATATGGGGTTGCAATGCTATGATCAAACAATTCTACATAAAAAATTTTATTTTGAACTGAAGAAATAATTTTGCACTATTGGAATCAATTAAATTTTTATTTTATGCAGCAGTTGCAGTAAATATCATTGAAATTTTGATTAAATGTTTGCTTATGTATTGTCCTTAACTTGCACATTGTAATACTTTGTTACTTATGTATGGTAAATATACCAGCTCAAAATACAGTAGTATTGAAAACTCAGCATTCGATAACTTGGCAGTCCAGATAACTCGTCCACTCCCTTGCAGGTTGAAAAAACCCTGTGTGGGGGACACTGTACAAACCGTACCATTGAGAACACTGCACAAACTCTTCAAATATCGCATAGTGGCTGTCAAAACTGCCCTATGGTATTTTGAAAAAGGTGCGTCAGTAGTAGATTTACTGTTCCTTCGTCTTCTTGATAATCAATAAAATGCAGAGTGCAGTATGGAAGACAACAGGACATTATGCATTTTTCTAAAAAAAGGAGCCAGTTTTTTGCAATGTTGGCTACTTTATTTTCATTACAGACAGCTTTATGCCTTCATAAAATATTTTTCTGAGGTGTGTCTGATCAGGTAAATTAGTGTATATTATATATTCATAAATTTTAATGTAGTAAATACACTATGCCTTCAAAAAGTATGTACTTTTCCTTTCTCTGACGGTACTTGGGAAGTTTAATTTCTATTGTATTTCCAAGCAAACAATACATACAAGTTCATAACAATATTTTCTGAGGAAATACTCATACTTATTCTTTTTATTCCCTTCTCGATAACCTAGCATTTTCACTAACTCTGCTAACCTTCAGTTTTCATTAGGCCAAGTTTTCAGGACTCTACTATATTCCTTAATTATGGATTTGGTAATAAGTTTTAAAATACATTTTTTGCATGCTACAAAGTGATTAAAATATTTTTCTTAAGAAAACATTTTTTATGACAGTAAATCTCGTTCATTTATAAATTTCACAATACCAACCTAAGGTGAACTGCAAATCCATTGGCTCCCTTACTAATACATCTAAATCTTGATGTCCCACTCCTTCTGTGAAAGTCATCATACCACAGCAATGCCCTTTTTTAAGACCCTTTGATATGCCAGCAAATTCACGATAACTTTTAGATACCAATGGATATGCATCTACAAGCTGAAATAAAATATATATACATTTCATATTTTGAGCTAAAATACATTGATTTTTAGTGATATAATTTAGGTAAACAAAAAGATTTGAATACATAAAAATTTAGAAAATTAATAACTTATAAAGTCACAATGGAATGGGCCAAATAACGTAAAAGAGTGTTTTAAAACTTTAACCTTTCTATGCATTGTATCTAACTTTTTAGAAGATATGAAAAAAATTCTTCATGTTGTTTACATTTTTCTCATATGGTAAAATTATCATCAGTTATTTTCTTGTTTAACTCGAATCTTCCATTAGAGATTTCATTTACTAAATTAATGAAAAAAAGATAAATAAAAATCTAATATAACTTAAATTAAATCACAATTTTATTAATAAGTAGTAAATTTTTAAAAAATATATTTTTCTCCTTTTAAAAGTATAAAATTATGTTCATAAAACTCTACTCAAAATATTGCCCTCTTTAAACGTTATTTATATTTTATCAGAAATATTCTTTTTTTCACTGAATAAGCAATAAATTGTTACCATACACTCTTTGGAACTGTAAATTTAGAAATTTCTCCAAGTTTCATTGCTTCTAAGCATTTTTCCCAAACAGGCATTTTAAACTGTTTTCCTAAGATTATTTCCATGGGTCGTCCAATTTTCTTGCTGTCATCAACACAATCTAGTGGCTCTCCATTGTCATTTAGCATACAAGTTTGAAAATGAAAAGTTATCTGAAAATATAATTTTTTAGTTATATGATTTTAAAAAAAAAATACATATTGAACATTATATGTATACAATGACGCTTCTTGATAACCATTTTAATGCAATCACTGTTTTTTACATAAATCTCTCTTTGGGAAAATTTCTAATATAACAATGCTGATATCTGAATTTATTTCACTAAACAGATAACAGTCATTGTGCATCCAATACCCAGCTGTAAACTTTCACCTTTTTTAACACAGTTAATTGTTTTAGTCTTGATACGCCAAAAAAAAAAAAAACTCAACTTCAGCATAATTAACAATTTAATACTTTTTAATAAAGTAGATTACTGCCAGAAGTATACAAATAGGCAACTAATTTTATAAAAGAATAAGAATTCGTTGAAAATGTTATAATTTCAAACATAAGAGATTGAAGATAAATTGTGTGATTCACACAAGCAAATTTTGAAATTTGTCGATGGCTTTGAAGTTTAATGGCTGAAGTTTTTATATTAATAAATTATAAAATTTAATAAATAAGATATATCTTTTAGTTCAATTAAGGTTAATATACTATAGGAAGGAGACTTTTATTAAATTTTCTTATCAGATTTTTAGTTTGAATATTCAATTGACGAAAGATTTCATTTACATTTATATTGTTTGGCAAGAGGGAAAAAAAACTGAAATAAAATTAATTTTAACATTACAATCCAATATTATTCATCAGTTCATATCTTTTACAGGAAAAAAAGATTTAAATGACAATCCCCATTTAATTTTTTCACACACACAAGTCAATCTCAACTCCATTCAATGTATTAACTATTTTTCAATAATTAGATCATTATTAATATAATCTATATTTAAATGTCAATCTACCAAGGGTTATCTTAATTATATGTTAATTATGAAAATCTTCCACTTGAAAAATTTTCACATAAGAAAACTTTATTAAGGAACAAGTTTGGGCAACAGTTCTGTTTAAAGGAATGTTCTCCTTTATAAAAAATTTAATTATAATCCTGCATCTTTTTTAGAGTATTTCCTCAAATGCTTTATCAACAGCTACGCATCCAAAATGCTTCGATCCTTAAAATTTTTAAATAAATTACAAATAATCATATTTTACTCATGACAACTCCTATGTAATATGTATTTTAATCCATATTATTTGTAAAATAAAAACCTCTTAAAAATCAGTGATTTGACACTATTTCCTAATGTAATTTGATCATAAAATGCTATAAGAAAAACCCAATACATAAAAAAAAATTAAGGGTTCATAAATATTTGAATAACTAAAATTATTAAAATTGTATTAATCTAAATAAATAATTACTGATTATTTATTTTTAAGACTTTAATTATTGTACAAAGAGCATAACTTAAACAGAATTATTTTGTATTAAATTTGAATTGTAGATGGCTTTTTATTGCTATTGGCACATATTTAAAAACAGGTTTCAATTAAGGAGATAAAAAATAATCAATAAAAACATCAGGTTATTCTATACAAGTTAATGTATCAATTAATTTTATATCATTTCACTTTTTATTATTGTCCCCTAATAACCTAGAGAACCTTAGGAAGCAAGTCTGAACAAAAATAAGAAAATTTGAGAAATTAATAAGTAAGTACAAGTAAATGAAATAAGTATTTTTTAAAGCAAGTAACTGGTGTTACACAAATACAGTTTCTGAGTACCATAAAATCCGGCTTACAATTCGCTCTTTTAGCACAAAAAAAAGTGATTGAATTTTACGGTTGTGCATTATATGGTGAGAATAAAAATGAGAGCTTTAAAAATAAAAAAATGAGCATAGAAAAAAATTAGACTCCTACATTTATCGAAAAATTCTGTTTATTTTAAAAAAATCACATTCCTTATGATTTCTTAAAAAGGGGGTTGTAGTTCTAAAAATATACTAATTTTTTCTAAAGCTTGACGTAATACATTGAATAAATGACTTCAAAACATAAGAGTATTGCACACATATATTTCAGGTTTCTTCATAAAAAAAGAGGGTGCCCATTGTATGATGAATATACATAAAAATTAAAAAATACAGCTTGAAAGGTAGTTGTACAGTAGCTTGAATTATATATGGTAACATGCAAATTAAAACTTATTAATTGATAATTTTGTATAAATCACATGTGCCAACAAATCATCAATAAAAATTATATAACTAATAGCAATTTATTTAATCTAGAAGAGACAGACTGCAAATGAAAAAGACAATTGGTGCTATCCTACGGACATTTGCTTGATATTTAATGAGAAATACAAAAATTTGTCAATGGCATGCAGTTAATACAAAAGTAACAAATAATTTAAATCTAAAAAATGATGATCATAAAAAATATATTCATTTATTAACAAAACACACACATATATGTTGTAATTTAAAGCTTAAATAAAGATATTTATAAATATATGTGTACTCTATTTTACAGTCGCCATTTTTGTTATCTAGATTAATTGGTATTCCCATATATAAACTGGTGATCAAAATTAAGAGAATTTTCAGATTTGGTTGATTATCCCAAAAATTACAGGACAGATCTCAAATGAAATTTGGTTTGTACATAGGGTTGATATAATACAAGAAAATAAACATTTAACAGTTAAAATACGCATTCATGATCGTGCATAACATACATCAGAATTGGAAGTATGAAACACAGAAGTCTCAGAATAGAACAAAAAAATGGAGCAATAGGGGATACGGTGCCTTCTTACAGGTATATAGGTCTTGCATCCTGATTCTATACTGGAATAAGTTAACAAGTTCCTGTGGCAATTGGTCTCACTCGTTCAGCAACTTTGTTCCCAAACCTTAGAGGGGGAGTTGTAATTGCCTTCCTCAGAGTGTCCCAGGCACGCTCTATAAGGTTGAAGTCTGGAGATCTGGTTGGCCAATGCATCCAGTGAATTTTCTCACTTTCCAGAAATTCGTGGCCTCATGTTGTCCTTCATTAAAATGAAATCAGGATCAACTGCACCCCTGAAAAGTTGAACATAGGGCTCCCAAACCTCATCCCTATATCTCACAGCAGTCACAGTCCTTTTAAAGATGTGAAGGTGTGTGAGGCTCGGCAACACGATGCCTGATTAGAACATCAAGCCTTCTCTAATGTAATGGTCAATTTCTCAGACATTCGAGGGCAGGTAGTGTGTTTCTGGTTTTCTTCAGATGAAAATACGGCAAGAACCACTGGTTAGGCTGAACCTGAGCTCAAGAATAACAAGAACGGTCACCCATTGATTCATGCTCCAATCTCTGTGATCTCTGCAACATTTTAATCAGACTCTCTTGCACACAGAACTGAGATGGATGCAAGCAATAGGTCTTCTTGCAAACAGCCCTTTCATGAAGTCTTCAGGAAACATTTACCCTTGAAACTCAGGTTCCTGTGGCTGGATAGAATTCACGAGAGAGCCAAGAAGCTGTAACATCCTAATTATGCCTCGTTATAATGGACAAATGGTGATCTTCTCTGGCTGTCATGGGTTTTGGATGACCTTGCCCAGGCTTTCTCCAGATGGATCTGCAGGGGCTTAGCTAAAGCTGTATCAATGATTCGGGGCCCCAACATGTGTAACTACAGTCTGACTAACAGGATTCTCTTACCTAAATAAGGGCCTTGAAGGAATTTTGATACAGGGCCCACTCAGAACTAGCTACGCCAGTGTGGATCCAGTATCCTGAAACTGTTTCTATAAAATTCACACAATGGTGGGTTTTAAATTGAATTCTCTACAAATCTGGATTAGAAATGGCCTTCTTCTAGCCTACCCTCAATTCGCCAGCTTGCTTCATTATCTAAATGTTGATAATTATTAATTTTTACTGTTTCAATTTTAATTTAACTGATTGTTGCAAGAAAACACCAAGAAATTCATTGAGGTGTGGTAGCAAATGAAACACGAATTTTGGCACATGCACTAATAAATCCTGTTCCATAACTAGTTCCACTGCATGTTTTAAGGCCCTGGGCACAGAAAAATCTTAAGATTTTCTGAGGCCCTGAGCCTTTATACAAAAGTAGAACCTGCCTGAGATCTTTAAAAGTAGACAGTAGTATGCATCGTCAAATACTCAAATGGTAATTTGAGACAAATAAATGTGCAGGACTTACAATCTCAAAAACCTAGGCACAAACCAGCTTGACTGATGGCCGCATTTTGAATAAATGAGTTGAGCGACTGTTTATGGTATTAGGCTTAGACATGGACAACGGTCATCACATAATAATACAGTCTTACCACTTTTGCCAGTTGAAGTACAGTTTGATAATTCCCTGCTTTTCAGAGAATATGTACAGAAATAATATATTTTAATATTAAAATGATCTAGATCATGATCTTATTAAGACAAAGTTGAGAGCGAAACAAGGCTACAGAGGGTGAGGCCCTGAGTCCACATGCCTTAAGATGTCCCTGTACATATGTGTAAGCTTACATATTTGACAAGCAAGATTTGCATTTGTATTTAGAAGCAGTACTTTTACATTTGTTCAATTCTTTTCATAAAATTTGACGAAATATGTAAATTTTCTTAATTTTGAGCACCAGTGTATGTTACTTAAATGTATTTGAAAATCACGTGCAGTTATTAGTAATAGTTATATATTATGATGAGAAATATTAGGAACTATTTATGAATGTATATATGTAAGAAGTTTTTGAGACATAATTTCAGAGAAAGGCACTAAAAGATTTTAATCTTGAAAAACGGCTAATAAACATAAAAAATTCATAATTTATGACTTATGATTAACTATACAATTAAAATAAATACTTTTAATAAGCATAGAATTGACAGTTTTTAAAATGTCACAGTGAAAGTATTAATTTCATACGATTTTGGTATCATCTAAATTACCTAACTTAATCTTTCTGTAACTATGTAGTTTCAAAAGAAATCAATGAGAGAAAAACTAAAGCTTTATCAGGTTTAGATACTTAAGTTCAATAATGAGAAAAAAAAATTAATAATATAATACAGTTTTGCATATATTGACATAAAGAGTTCTTATTAAATCATATCATCAAAAAATAAAAATAGAGGATGCATAAAAATGAGTTTTTATTACTAATGTTATAAAATAATTAAATATTTTATTTAATAAATGCTGTTTTTTAACTACATATCAAAATATTAATACCTAATAATAGATCGATTCTTAATAGCTACATTTTTGCACAACAAACTTAAAAATAATCAATTTGCAGAAAAAAAATTTAATTATCAATTGATATTTATGTGATTACAAAGATTCCCTGAAAAAGTATCTGTAAAATTAGTTTTTATTCTCTTTAATATTCCATCTAAAAATACAACTAATAATATTTAAACTGTATAAAAAAATATGTAAAAAAAATACTTTTATTAATTTAATTTAGGTACATTCAAAAGATTTTATTAATCTCGTGGGTAAAATCCTACGATTGATTTCTATTTGGGATTATACTAGAATGAAAGATGGATTGTTTTTATTTTGGATGTGATTTAACAGGATTTGTAATAATTAAGTTAGACTTTCTTTAGTGAAAATTTTTGTAGAAAAATTCAAATTTTTAGGGAAAATTTAGAATAAAACCGATTAATCTTTATCCTTTATTTAATACATAATTCTTTAAATTTAGTTTCGATTTTTTTAAACACACCTTAGATCCATCGTTGAACTTTAATGGTTCATTTGTTCCATTTTTTACAATAGTTTTTTTAACATCTTTCATTACTTTGGAACTTTCCATAGTATTTATTTTATTATTACATACAGTGAACACTTTTATACCAGAGAGAATTAAAATAACGAAACCGATTTAATATAAACAAATGGAATTTTGATGATGCCAAATAAAGTGCTGAAAAAGTAGAAATGTTTGTATTCTATTTCTTAAGAATTCTCTTGCAGCTGATCAATAGTTGATTAATGTTCATTTTTCTAATGGAGGATTGGATCGTATAACTCTTACTTTATGAAAAAAATAATCCAGAACATCTTACAACTATGGACCCATAATCCTCGAGGTTAATAGCAAAATTTTACTTTTAATAATAAGAATCAATTCGAATTAGCATAAAACATATTAGATAAAGTGAAAATTAATTTTTTAATTCAACTTTTGTTTTACATATTGAACTGTGTATTTAAATTAGAGAATAAAACTTGATTATTAAATATGAGTTAAAAATGTTAAAACATGTTTTAGTATTATTAAATATTCAATTATTTAGATTACTTATCAAATCACTTGTTAAAAAAGCAATTATTTTTACTCTTTTATAAAAAAAAATTAAAAATTAACAAAACTAAATTTGTTCGATTCTGTTTATATATCGTATCGTTTCGTGTTTGCAAATAATGAATTATTAGAATCGATTAGTAAAAAAATTAATGAATAGAAAAAGTAGCGACTTGCCACCTATTTGTCGTACCTAATCTCTTGTGTATTCTTTTAATTCTGTAATGAAGATTTTCTTAAATAGGTTGTTTTAATCTGGTGGTTTTGTTCGACACTATAAGCAAGTCGCTTTTTTTTCCCAAGGCTGAATTTTCTTTGTGCTATGCTCGAGTCACGTCATTATGAAAAGTGAAATTTGAATGATGATATCATATTTGTGTACAAATTCCAAAGAATTTAGCCGTATTGAATATTCAGATATTGTAACCGACAGGTATAGTAAGTATATTTATTTTCTTTTTAAGTAAATTGGTTCTGGACTTTTCTCAAATGTTTCATCCAAACTTATAAAATTGATTTCAAAAATTTTATTATAATTTGAATAAAATAAATATTGCTTTAATTACACATTGTATTTGTACTATTTTCGTGTATTGTAATTCCTTATGAACTTATATATAAGTGTGAAACACCAAGTTATAGCTGAAAAAGCAAAACAAAACAGTAAACACACACAGTGGTTAAGCCTAATGATTTACGTTCTAGGAAGTAAATTTTTTCTCACGGTGTTCCCTGAATATAATAACATTATTCTTTATTTATATGCATTGTAATTAGTCATTTCTTATCGTCTTATGGTCACTTTTGGATTTTTATGCCATATTTAAATTACAAAATCGTTTACATTGATGAATCGTAAGTCATCGTGCAATGCATTTTGTTCTATCCTATTTTGATTTTTATTGGTTTTAGTGGAATTTTTCGCTCAATCATTTCGAATTTGTGCATTCTGACAAGAACTATGTGGTTTAATGCCTTCTGTATACATCATATAGTGTAGTTTCTCTTTTACAATGAAAGTATTGGAAGTTTAAATAATATGTTAATTTTAAAATTTGTATGTATTTTTCTTAAATATTAAATAGTTTTTAGTGGATTCGTATAATAGTCCTTAATTTGTATTTTTTAATTTTAAAAAAAATTGCAAAACTTGCATTCTTTTTCCAAAATGTAGTTTATATTTAAGATATCAAAACATTTGGGTTTAAAACTTTGCTGTACAAAGCTTACCCTGGAAGTAAATACCGCTTAGGCATTAAAAAAAGATGAGCAATTTTTTTCCCATTTTTATTTTATTACGCAAAAACCCACATATTTTTAACTACTTTAATTAAATCATGTTTTGATACTTATTGCAATACTTCTGCCTGACAAACTTCAGTGGCATATGTTCTGAATTAGATCTGGACATTTACCTTAAACTCATTATTACTTGCAAAATGCTGGCTACTGAGAAATTTCTTGAGATGAGAGAATAAATGGACATTGTATGAAATTAAGTCTGGATTATTAGGAGAATATCAGAATTGTTCCTAACAAAGTGAATCCTTCAACAGAATTACTACGTGTATGTGGTATTTTGTAGCAGATTGTCATGTTTGAACACAATACCAGAAGTCAATAGTACACGTTTTTTGTTCTGTATCATACTTCATTTCTTCAGTGTCACACGTTAAGTTGTATTGTTATATTGGGCTTCATTTCATTCAGTCCACTAACGAAATTCCTCGGCAGTCCCAAAACACAAAGCATGTGGTTTTTCTTGAAGAAAGTAATAGTTTTGCTCTCTAGGTTTTAGGAACCAGTATGTCACTATTCATTGGACTGTCGTTCCATTTCAGGTATCTTGATGCCTTTGTTGTTTCATTGCCTGTAACAATCCTTTAACCTCTTTGTGACTTTAGTCATGTGCATTTGTATTTGTTATGAGTTTCTCTCATTGCTAGGCGTGTGATATGACTTATTCTATGGAACATGTAATTAGTATTTTTTCTTGCCACAAGATGTAATCCTATGTCTGTGATAGTGATATATCTCAAGGACCTTCGTTTCATTGCTGTATTTCTGTATTTTTTTGGTATTTGTGTAGGAATTGGGGGGGATGAGTGAGAGTAAATAAACAGGGCTGATTGTAAATGTGTCTACATGTGTTCTTGATGATTCTGAATACTTACATTCTTTTTTTGCTATGTAGTCTGTAAGGTTTTGCATGCACTTCTCGTTTAAATTTGGAAAGCTTTGATTCCAGATTATTATGGCTGGAATAAGGTTTATCAGAAAAAATTAACATACTTCTATGTTATCTTAAACTTATATATTAATTTAAAATGCACAAAAAAAAAAAAATTACAATGCTTAGATTAAAAATTTTTTTTGATATTTTTATTCATCTAAAATAAGCTTAGTGATTGCAAAATGTCTTTGTTGGATGACTCCTTTCACTTTTACCCTTCCCGAGAGAATATTGTAAATGTAGCCATGGGTTGCCTAGTGGTTAGAGCATCGAACTCCAGACTGGAAGGCCTGTGTTTGATGCCCGATGCCATCAAATACCCTCCGAGTACACGCGGAGTACATGCTCGTTAAATCAGTGGGTCTGAAAGTCTTGTGGGCTGAATCACAAGTGCAGGGGACTGGAGAATATTTCCCTCCCCTTCAGTTCCATGCCTAAATTGTGAAGGTGGAGATCGGTGGTGTTGCCATCTATTGTCCATTCAGGAATTTCTCCAAGCTAATTCGTACTGTCACCTGTATGGTGCTCAAGGCCAATGACAGGCATACATCTAGCCCCTTGGCAGGATGAATTTCGTGGGCCTCGATCTGACTACGTCAGATAGGTGGCATTAGCCACAATAACATGTACACTATTAAAATTCGAAGGTAAACAAACTTATCTATGCGACCCAATTTTCTCACGAACCACATGACGCAGAACCTTGCCGAAGGTACCATAATTATCGGGAATAATCCGCGGAATCCGTTTTGACCATTTATATTCCGATATTCCAATTAGAGTTAAAAAGATATTAATTAAAAACCTTAAAACGCATAATTAGTTTCATTTTTCACCTCCAGGGGAAATTCGGAACTTATTGCGTTTTTTTTAATTGTTTTTGTTTAAAAATTACTGTTTGTTTAAGTTTGAAGGCATTAACTTAAGAATGAAGCCCGAAAAAAACCCCTTTTTTCCCGTGTGTAGAACGATATTATCTGTACAAAGATTGATTAAATATCTTAAAAATTATGGTTTTCTAAAAAAAAATTGTGTTTTTCGTTTTTAATAAGCTTTCATGATGTAGTTAAACATACTGAATTGTTGTTTTATAAGTATCTATACTTACCAGCTATAAGACTATGAAGCCAAACAAGGCAACAATTAAAAGACATTCCAAATTCTCTACTATTATTGTGTTTATGTTGTAAATGCATGTTACCAGATATTATATTGCCGATGTTAGTGTGGGTGATAATTTGATTGTATAAAAACAGTCGCAATAATGTAGGTATTGCATGTTTTTAATACTAAAAATTTCAAAAATATTTGTTACTTAACCCACTTAGGACCATGAACACATCCTTCAAAGCCCACAATTGATTATAAACTATAAATTTTGGCATATTTTATTACAGTAATGATTTTATATGAATTTTTAAATGAGGTTAGGTTTAACAGGAAAAATCGCATGGTCCTGAACGGGTTAAGCATATATTTTGTATATTATGCCTGGTTACTTTAGTTTATTTTTGTCCTATGTTTATCATACAGCAGATCTGTTTAAGATGTTATAAAGAAAGTGTCATATCAATGGGAAAATTAATGTGAAACACTAGGACACTTCATTTTTTAGGATAAAATTTTTGTATGCAGTAATATAGATCATAATGACTTACAGAAGATACTACTTTTATTCAGAATCTACAAATAATAAAAAAAAGTACAATTGCCTTCCTAAAATATTTATAAATCAATAAGTAGTAATTAAAGTAATAAGTAAATTAAATAGTAATAGGTGAATAAATTTTTTTTGGTATTTAGTTTTATGAAAAATTGGCTCTGTCTGTTATCAAAATATTTTCAGATTATTTTTACAAAATGTCAAAGAGCCTGAAACAAATTTAAAACTACATTTTTGGGAAAGGTCCGAATTTTTTTAATAATGTGCCCCCTCCTCCCAAAAAATTGATCACGATTGCCAGCTATGTTTTATCGAGTTCCAATAGGATTTAAAGACCTGTTGTGTTGAGAGGTTGGTGTACTTGGTTATCTGTAGAAATTCAAAGTCCTTGTATTGTTATGGTGTAAAAGTCTGAAATGTTTAATCCAGCATTGTTTATTTTTTATTTCATTTGTTGAATTTTAAAACTGATCATACTGTAAGAATATCAACTTTTATTCACAAAAAAATCCGAAAAAAGAACATATGGTGTATTTATTTATACTTACAACTGTGTTTTTCCTCTAGATTCTTCCTTAAATTTTAAGAGGTGAAACACATATATGCTTAAGAAGGTAAATTTGGCTGGTGACTACTGCATTAAATCCTTGGACTTCGATGAAGATGTAGCTAGTGACCATGATTTTGAGTCACCCAGCTGCATTAAAGAGTTTGAAGAGGAGGAAGAAAATATGGATGATAGTTTCTCTGATGATGCTGCTGCACTTGATGATTCAACATTCAATGACGACGATGATGATGAAGATGATGATTACAATGATGACTGCTTGCTGGAGAATAGAGTTGTAAGTAAAATGTATAGTTTATGTATGTTTATCTAAATGTGTTTTTTATGCAGCCTCACATATAATTTTAATCTATTTCATAGATATATGGGACAGTTTTAAAATACAGCATAAAAATGGTGTTAATACTGGGTTTATGAAGTTCTTTAGCATCATTGTATGTTTAAGGGCATTCTTCAGACCTGGATAGAAATTATTGAATAATCAAAAATAGATACTAATGTATTAGCGTCATCACAGCCAAATTGGCACCGCTTGAATCATGCCATTTTCCACCAAATTCTGATTTATTAGTATTTTTTTCGTATAAAATACATTAGAATGTTTTTTTGTTTTGATATCAAGGTGTGATTCACAAGGGCGTCAATATTGCTGCAGTGACGTTAATACATAAGTACCAAAGAAATATGTGATAGTTGCTTCAAAGGGAACTAAATGCTGTATTAAAGTAATAAATCATTTAAATACTGAAGTTGTAAAATAGAATAATCTCATAACAGAATTCAGTTATTCTTTTCAGAACTATGGAGAGAATAGTCTTAAATAAAATAGAGAATAATCTTATGAAAAGTAGTTCATAATTTTGCTGAGATCTTATTAGCTCCAAAGATATTCAGAGAAAATAAGGTTGTCATATATTTTCTGAATGCCGACTAATTATTTATAATTGTTACTTTTTATAGCTTGTAAATCTTTACAAAATTTGTTTTAATTTTCTGTTGTAACACTTTTTACTTTTTTTAAAGAAAATTAATGGCTTTCAGTATTTTCAAATTTGTAATAAGTTTAAAAATGAAAAAGATCACCTACCTGTATTCACTCTACCTGTTTTTGAATATTTTGTATGAATTAACAATTAAATGCTGTAAACTAATTCATTGCACATGAACTTTTTAAAAATTGAACTTTACCTTGAATATTTGCTGAAGTCTTAAGAATAATAGCATGAAAGTTTTTTTTCAAGGTTTTAGGCTTGAGGTATCTGAGAATTTTGATATCCTACAGTTAAAGTTTTTTCATTAGTGTATTTAAAAATTTATATTTTTAATAATACTTTTTTATATTTTTAGAATTGGAAAAGAAATATCTATCAATTGGTGTAAACATCTTTTCAAAAATGTTAAGTAAAACTTTATATTGTCAAATGTGCGAGACTCAATTTCAAACAAGGGGCCCATTTTGAAAATCTCCATAACTTGGAAAACATTTTAACAGAATTTTATAACACTTTAATATAAATGTAAGGCTGAGAGAGAAATCAGAATACATTAAAAAATATATTGATATTGAGAATTTCCTTTTGGGAAGTTAATTTTTTTTAACAGCATGATTTAGTTCCCTTTGAGCCATTACGAATATAACAAAATTTCTAGAATCTGTGATAATCTAAAGATATTTAGATTTTTTTTCATTTTATGGCCATCATAAAAATGTTATTCAAGTAAAATGCATAAGAAATCTATTAAACATGTGTAGAGAGCAAATAATTGACTATATTTTGTATCTCATTCTTTTATGAAAAAGAATATTTAATGAAGTTTTGTTATAAAAGCAAAAACATAGCTCAAATAAAGTTTTTTGGTAAGATATATTTAGTCAAACATTCAATTCTGTTAATGTAAATAAGTGTACTGCATTTCAATCAAACTAAACTCGGTGGTGCAACAGCCTATGAAGGGCCAAGGCCTGTTGTGCCCATCCCAGTTTTCAAGAACTTGGACACTGAGGTACATAAGCAGACGTTCCACTCTGGTGGTCTTTTTGAAGCAAAACCCCCAATGTTTAGTTCCCAAGCAAGCTTGGTAAAATTAGGTGTCTATGTATAAATGTGTACTCACTTTTTTACGAAGAAACCTGGAGTGCTCGTTTGTAATTCTCTTATGTTTTAAAGTCATTTATTCTAGGTATTATTCCAAGCTTAAAAAAAAAATTAGTATACTTCTAGAACTACAATATTCATAACAAATGTCATTTATTTTAAAGAAATAGTTTTTCAATATATATAGAAATCTGATGTTTTTTATTTTTTTAAAACTTATTTTTATACCTGGCGTATAATATGCACCCCTAAATATCAATCTTATTTTTTGTGTTAAAAGCGCATGTTATACGCTGGGTTTTACGGTAATCATAATTCAGAATAATGGGAGCTGTTACTTGTTATCTGTTGTGCTGTTATAATAGTACATAATAATTGAAATTTAATTATCTCAATAAGTAACACATTGAAGAAACTTGGCTTATTGTTAAGTGAACTGTTTTATTGCATAATAATTATCACGTGACTTTTATAAATATTTTTATGTTTGCGTATGTATTTGCATAACAACGGATTTCATTTTTTTAATCGATAGTTATTTATCTTATTTAACATTGGGGTGTTTTTTCTTTTTTATGCTTCATTCCTTTTTTCTTTTTTACTAACTTCAAAAAATAATTTCATATATTTATGAAGTCAATATTTTCTTAGTTCAAAATATCAAGATCTTTTGATTGATAAATTCAAATATAAGCTTTGTACATTATATGAATTGATAATATGGTTTGTGCATGTAAACCATGAGAATATTTGTCATTAATTTGTTCTATTTGAAGGTTAAGTAAAAATAATAAGCATTTTTAAATGTTCAGACTTGTGTAAATTTTTATTGATTAATATGCATGTAATTTTGCTTTTTGTATGAATTTTTAATGTAAATGTTATTAACAGATTACTAATTAACATTATTAAAAATTGTGTATTTTTAATGATTTTTTTATTTTATTTAATTTTTGGAAGTTGTAAGGATGGCTACTATTTATATAGATCTTATTTAAATATTATTGAATATAATTATTTATAAGAATAATTTTACTCTAGAAATTTATATCTTTGCCGAGATTAGAATTTTTCTTATAAAAAAAATAGTATTTTTGATATCCCTAATATTAAATGTCTTCTCACTATCATTGCAGCTGAAAAGGAAGTCAGAAGCATCCATTGACAGCGGCTTTGAAAAGAAAATGTGCAAATCATCAGAGTTCTTAGAGTATGTAGTTTATTTTGATTTAACTGTATATAAGAATGTATTGGCTTTAAAAGGTGAATAAGTTTAGAAAATTTATCTTAGATTCTTCCCTATCTAACAAATTGTTATTTTTAGCACTGATGAAGATTCAAATAGCCAAAATGATTTGGAATCTTTTACCCCAGAAGTTGAAAAATGTCCAGTGACCTTGTCTAGAAAAATTAAGCCTTCTGTGGTTACACCTGCTCCTCCAGATATTGAAATGTGGCTTACCAAATTCCAAGTAATTTTTTTTTTATCTTAGAAATTTTTTTTAAAAAATGGTGTTTTATTATTTTCTCTTAAATTAATATGCATATGTAGTAACTGGCATGTTTTATTTATGGCATTTGTTTTGATAGTTTTATATACTGTTTTTTATTCAAAAGAAAAATTTAACCTTTGAAGTTATTTCAAGTTTGAAGGTCATTTTCTCTATTATCTTATTATCCTATTAAAAAAATTGTCCTTATTATGTAAAAAATTTAGGGTTTTATTACTTTCTAAGCTTGTGACTGTATCAGTTATTAAAACAGTTTATTTCAGTTTGATTGTTGCTGTTACATTGCTTTATTGTATGTTTATTTAGTTTTTTAGCTATGCATAATAATTTAAGAATAAAAATTTTGTAATTTTCATATTTTGATTTGTTTTAACCATTTATAGGAATGGAACAATCTGGATCGTCTTGCAGCGTTGGACAGATTAATAGACATATGTGATCCTGTTCAAGTTAGACATATGATGAATGTGATTGAGCCTCAATTTCAGAGAGATTTTATTTGCCTTTTACCAAAAGAGGTGAGCTTTATCTTATATATTTCCAAAAAGAATTCACAGTACTGAAATGTACATCAATTGAATTAAAATGTATTAAATTAAGGAAATATTTCTACATTTTAATTTTGACATACGTTAATATTTTACTTAATAACATACTAAATCTTTTTTTAACACAGCTGGCTTTGTATGTTTTATCCTTTTTGGAACCTAAAGATTTATTAAAAGCTGCTCAAACATGTCGATATTGGAGAATTTTAGCCGAAGATAATCTATTATGGCGAGAAAAGTGTCGTGAGGAAGGGATCAACGATGTTCGTGAGGTCCTTGGAAGACGACGGTCTCGCTGTTCTATTAGTGCCAATCACACTGTCAATTCAGGTCAAGTTATTCCTAGCCCATGGAAGGCAGCATTTATGCGTCAGCACAATATTGAAATGAATTGGCGGTGTAATCCTATTAAACTGCCTAAGGTAATTATCATAATCTTCTAGTTTCACTAAATACTTAAAATATTTAAATTTTCTCATTATTGCTTAACCAATTTAAATTTTGTATATTAAGATATTTTAAATATATCCATTTTTTATGAATTAAAAATTTGGTGTGTTGAAATTGAATTTAATTATCTCTTGTATTATGGCATTTGTGTTGCTTTTCTTTATGTATAAAATATTAGTCTAATCATTAAAAAATTGTAAAAAATGGTGAAAACCTCTCGAAGGTTTGTCTGCCTTGGATAAATAAAGGATTTTTATAACTTATGGGATTTAGTCTTTGTTAGCATGGGTAATACACCCTCACTATAAATAATTTCAAATGGTTTTTATTTTTAAATATATTTTTTAAGGTTCTCAAAGGCCATGATGATCATGTGATTACTTGTCTCCAATTTTCTGGGAATCGTATTGTCAGTGGTTCTGATGATAATACTTTAAAAGTGTGGTCTGCAAGTACAGGAAAGGTTTGAAGATTCATTTACTCTTAGAAATACTACCATATTTATTCGAATCTAAGCTGCACCCCAATTTCTCAATACTTATTTGTGGAAAAAAAAATTTTTATGAGAACTAACAAAAAATGAGTAATTAATTTAATTTGCCAGTATTAAAAACATGCATGAACCTATTATTGCTCTACATGAACCTATTATCGTGTTCATTTAGGGGGGGGGGGGGATAACAAATTTTTCCGCTTTAGTTTCTGAGACGCACTGGATTTTTAATAACATTAACGTTGAAAAAAGGTGCTGCTTAGATTCAAATAAATACAGTAATTAAATCTTTTTATGAAATCTTCAGGTCTGCAAAGTTATTTTAGAATTTTCTTACTTAGTATTTAAAATATTTCTTCACCTCCCTTATTTAGTGTAATTCTTTTATCATCTGGATTCATTTTAATACATTTAAATTGCTATAGTCCTATTAACCTGATGTACTGGGAAAAAAAGAAATTCAGGTGTAATTTATTTTATTAGGTAAACTTTTTTGTATTTCATATGAATATTTGTTGTGAAGTAAACAACAAAAAGGAGTAAATAGGAAAATATACCATTAACCATGAATTAAAAAAAATAGCTGTAAAAAGGGAAGAAATCTTGAGAAATTTAAGAGTTAAAGTTTGAAATGAAATGATGATGTTGGAAATGAAATGTGATTGTCTAAGATATTCAATACATGTGGGTCTAAAGGCTCTATTTGCACAATTTGAAATTATCCTAAAAAGTTTAAAAAATAATTTTTTTTATTACTAGAGAGTTAAAATGATTGAATTTTTTAAAAAATGTGCAAAGTGGATATTTATTATTTGAAATGATTTTTCATGGTACCTTTACATGCTTTTTTAAAAGTCTGAACCAGTAAATTGAGAATAACTAATTTAAGCTAATGAATTTTTATTTTTTGTTTGTGAGAAATGATTCTAAGATACTGTAGAACCATGATTCATTTCATTTTCTTGTTAAATACATGTTTGTTCATTTTTTACAGTGTTTACGGACATTAGTTGGTCACACTGGTGGAGTTTGGTCTTCACAAATGTGGCAGAATATCATTATTAGTGGCTCTACAGATAGAACTTTAAAAGTATGGAATGCTGATACTGGACAATGCATTCATACATTGTATGGGCATACCTCAACTGTACGTTGTATGCATTTACACGAAAATAAGTGAGTGTTATATATATTTTTACTGTAATATTTAGTTTCATGTCATCAGTTATGGAGTTATTTAATAGATATTGAAGAATTTGTGTCATTAATTTTTTTAAGTTTTGTTTTATTAACATTAATCTAAGTAGTATAAGTTTATCTTAAATATGTATAAATAATTTATAGAATGTAAAGAAATTTTTTAAACTTTTTTATTACATTCTTTTTTATTGTAAGTTTGTTTAAATTTCAAGAATTTTCTTTGAAATCAATTAAAATCCCTCGAATTCCTTTTTAAATGAGTTGAATTCGAAGTTATAAGAATGACAATTCATCAATTTAACAGCACTTTTAAAACAAAAATTTATAATATTTATTATAGTATCTGAAATATATTAGTTTTTAATATCAAGATTGAATCATTTTAAGCATATTTATTTTTTTTTTGCTTATTTGATTGCACAAATTATGAGTATAATGATAATTTGCTCAATTTTTGCATTTATAAATTATCCCTGTATTTCAATAAACAAAATGTTTTAGTAAGATTTTTTTTTTGCATTGTTAGGTAATTCTAATATCTCCCAAATTGTTTAAAGTAGTCTTTCAAGTCTGTTGGGAAAAAAAGTCTGACACAATAGCCTATATGGAAAATGCATAATTAATATGGATTGAAAGGCATATTTGAAGGATAACCTAATTCAATTTTAACTAAAATGTCTTAAACATTCAATAAGTACAAATTTGATGTTTTTTTAATAATACAATGGACAGGATTTGCAGGATTTCTGTGGTTATTCTGCTAATACGCTGAGCAGAATAACTACAGCAGTCCTGTAAATGTGTTGTATTACTATAATTTTTGGTTTGTATTATTCCTAATGCTCACCTGATGTTGATACTTCAGAATTCTTAAATGAAAATTTAACTTCATTGAATGGATAATTACATGAAATCTTTCCAAAAACCTTTATATGTTTGTGTCCCCCTTTTCTGTTCTATGTTACACCGAGTAAAGGCAAAAGGAGCATGCTAGGCATTAAAAGTAAACAAGTTAATGGAAAATGTGGGCCCCTCCTACCAATTTGTTTTAATTATCATGGTTTAAAACAATTACTATGATTAAAGTTTTTAAAATGTCTTCAAGTTAAGCACTTATTTATTATAAATATTTAATGAAAAATAATTTTTTTCCCTGTAAAAACTAAAAGTAACCTTTATTGTAAGTAAAGTATAGATATTAAAGTAAGTACACAAAACAAAATGTTTTTTTTGGGGGGGGAGGGGGGTAATCTTGAATTTAGGCATTTCACCCTTTTTGTTTTGTGTTTGCTTACTTTAAGAGTGTATTCATAGAATCTACTTGCTCTTGTATTTTAAGTATGCTTGTTTTACATCATTTCAAGATCTGACTTTCTTGCAAAAGGAGCAAATAATTAACATTTTCAGACCTTAGAATAGAATCATTCTACACCAGGGGTGTCAAATTCAAAAGCTAAAATTTGGGCCAAACAAACAAGGTTTAACTTTAGGCGGGCCACAATAAAATCAATATTCATAGAAACGTAGGTTTATTTCAAATAATGCATTACATAATACATAAGTATAAAAGAACAAAAAAAAATTTTATGCATATATCCTGACACTTGACATCTCTTTTCTGCTGTTATCTTTCGAATTTCAGGAGAAATATTTTTTTGTGTGTGGGGATATATTCGCCAGGCTGTGAGTTTGACACCCTTGTTCTACACCATAGTTTCTCCTATTAAATTGACTTTTGCATTAATCTTATATTTGTATTAATAAATTCAGATTCCTTTTGTTATAGAAATTTTCATTTTACCTTTTAACCCTTTAACTGCTGAAGAAAAGTTACTCAGTTTTACCCACAGGCATGCATAGTTATGCAGTGTTTTGGGGGAAATGTAAAGGCAAAAATATGTAAATCTGTCCTAAACACTGCAGAGGTCATTCCAAACCCTTTGGAATAGTTTTGCAGATAGCAGCACAGTGTAAAGGTTCGTTATTCAGAAAGGCATAATATACGCTGGTGGCTGTTAAGGGGTTAATTACACATCTTATTTTTTTAAAAAAAATTTTTTTTAAAGAAATGATTGTTATTAAAAAAAAATTCCAGATTTTAATGTCTGACATTTTTTATCAATGTAAATAAAAACTGTATTAAATTGGATAAAAAAAACTTGAATGTTTTTGGATATGAACTTGTACTTAAAATTAATTTAATGAACTCCCTAAGTTTTTCTTCTATTAAAATCATAAAATTTTATTACCTTGTGCTTTATAGATATAACTGAATTTTTATTTAAATTTAATAGGTTCTTGATTTTAAGTTGTATCTTAAAATTAACTTTTTATTTTTCTTTCCTACAGAGTTGTTAGTGGATCGAGAGATGCCACTCTCAGAGTGTGGGATGTAGATACTGGTAAATGTTTACATGTTTTAATAGGCCATGTTGCTGCTGTGAGATGTGTACAGTACAATGGTAAACTAGTTGTTAGTGGTGCTTATGATTACATGGTAAAAGTATGGAATCCTGACAGAGAAGAATGTATTCATACATTACAGGGTCATACAAATAGAGTATATTCCTTACAGGTAATTGCTGATTTTTAATAAATTTGGTATTGTTTAAAGCATTGGAAGTTATATAAGCAGGTTTATATCTATTTTAAAATTTTTAATGTGAAATAATATAATTTGAATAAATTTTAAGTAAACATTATAAAATTTTTTAAATTTTATTATGAAAATGTTAAAATTCTGTTTTTAAGATTATTTTATGAATTTTGTATGCATACTCTTCCAACTTTATTTCAAGTTATTGAATAAATTTTATTTTGACATTTGTATTGCCCCTGATGTCTTACATGTTTCCAGATATCTTTAAAAGTATTTAAATATATTTAGGTGTGAATGAGTATTCATTCACTGTTATCTTTTTTTTATTAGTTTGATGGCATACATGTGGTCAGTGGGTCTCTAGATACTTCCATACGTGTATGGGATGTTGAAACAGGATCTTGTAAACACACACTAATGGGTCACCAGTCTTTGACCTCAGGAATGGAGCTACGGAATAATACTCTAGTATCTGGAAATGCAGATTCCACTGTTAAAGTATGGGACATTACAAGTGGCCAGTGTCTCCAAACATTAGCTGGTTAGTTGATTTTTTAAGATGCTTTATTGTTGAGCTGAAAAATGATGAAAAAGTAATGTAGACTATTACTGTAATGTAAAATTGTTTTTTTTTATATATATTTCTCTTAGCTTATAAAATACTGTTAAACTAATTATAGTTTTTATAGTATGTCTTTAAGTTTTTAGTTTTGGGAACATTTAATTTTAACTGTGAAAATTGTATTCGTTGTATATGTAGTTAATATTTGATTTTGTGTGGGATATACAAGTACTTTTCTCTATATTGCAATAAAACATAATCTTTTCTATGTTTCTTTTTTTAAATTTAATTTTATGACATAGAAGAATCTGTTTTTATTTAATGCTGTTATGTAATAAATATGTTTAAAAGTGATCTCAATGTATTTGTATTTCTTCAGAATGTGTTTTCTGTTTAGGGTATGAAATTGCATTCAATTTTTTTCTGTTTCAGGAGCAAATAAACACCAAAGTGCTGTAACAAGCCTACAATTTAATAACAAATTTGTTGTCACATCGTCAGATGATGGCACTGTCAAATTGTGGGACTTGAAAACTGGTGATTTTCTAAGGAACATTGTGGCTTTAGAAAGTGGGGGCAGCGGAGGTGTAGTGTGGAGGATACGAGCATCAAGTACTAAATTAATATGTGCCGTTGGTAGTAGAAATGGAACAGAAGAAACAAAACTTCTTGTGTTAGATTTTGAGTCAGACCCTAAATAATTATTTTACTCCGTTCTGAAGATAACAAAATCCTTTTGTGTGATCCAAGTAGCACACAAATATTTTTCTCAGAAGGTGCTATGTGTCACCACAGTGTTGCATGAAAAAAATTAAACAAGAAGCTCTTTTTAAAACAAAGAAATATGCAAAGATGAAAATTCAGAGTTCATTTCAGGAGATTCTGTGGTCGTGAAGATCATATTTCCCTCGTCTTCATGTTTTTCAAAACTGGAATTTCTTACATCTGGGTTTACAAAAAAAATGTAGCATAGCAACTATAGTTTCCTAAATTTTCATGTTGCAATAGTGTTGCTCATTGTGCTGGACACAGTTGAATTCTACTTTTTTCTCGTCAGAATACTATTTTGTCCTGCCATATTGTAAATAAACTGCCTTTATTTTATAAAATTTTTACTTTGTTTGCTTTGTGTTATTTACTCTTTTTATCAGGTAACTTGTATAAATTGAATGGAAAAAATGAGCTTAAGTCACATCTCTCTAGTCATAAAAATATTTTTCAGTGATTAGAAATATTCACAGATAATGTATTCAATTTATTGTAAAAAAACAGCACGTTGATTTAAATTAAAGGTATTGACATTTTTATTCTCATTATCTGTGTACTGTGTTAGTTTATTGATGATATTTCACTTTTACTCATTATCCTGTTGATAATATTCAACATTTTAAATGCAAGTATAATTTTCTTTTTATAGCCATTTGTCAATATTAAAAGTTCAAATAATATTGTGAAATGTTTCCTAATTTCTGATGTGAAATCTTAAGAAATGTTTTTATGTTAGTGTAGGTCTAAAATGTTATTTTGTCATTGTAAAATACAGTTTTGTCGTAAACTTCATATTTAAAGTTGCTTTTAATATTTTGTTAAAAATATTGAAATGAAGTGTTTTGAATTTTCTTTATTTTTAATTTAACACACTCAATCTGTAAAATAAAATTGTTTAACTTTTGTTATGGATAATGTGAAATTTTATAAGAATTAGCAGATCAACTTGTTTTATTAAAATTTTGTCATTGGTTTGCTTAATATGGAGGGATGTGCACTCCTAAATGAATTGGGAGAGATCAATAGAATATATTTGGAAAGATAATTGTCTTTTTTATATTCAATTAAAGACTATTTTTGTCATTAAAAGTTTTGTACTTTAGTATTATGTATCCTATTACTTCCTCTTAAAGTTTCACTTTTTCTCTGAATTGTTTTGGTGAGCGGTTGAAAGTATTTATATATCAAGTTCCTTTTTCTGATATTTTCATTGGATTATCTATTTTATTGTCTTACCTTCTTTTTTTCATTTAAATACCAGTCTAACATTGTATGGGGTTCAAATAAATTTTAATTTTATTGCAAGCATAATATTTTTTAATAAGTTTTTTTTTAAATGAATTAATAAGCCTGCTTTATTAATGAAGGAAATGAGTGTTAGATGCATCAAAAAATTGTCATATCAATGCCATGTATTTGATCTTCCCTTCTTGATTATAGTTATGGATAAAGCAGCTCAAACTCATATTGATTGCAGAATTCAGGAATTTTACATAAATGTTCTTGATAATCTTGACAATCATTCCAGCAATAAATGTAGTTTTGTAAAGTCTGTGATATATTTTTTTAAAAAAATATTCTATTTTTTACACATTCTTTGATTAGATAGAATTTTCTAAATATAATTATAAAATAGAATTATAAAAATTAATGTTCTCTAAGTGGATCTTTCATTGATCCAGAGGAAAAAATTGCAACTTGTTTAATGTGAGCAGAATATTATTGTGAGTGTAAAAAAGAGCATTTTGTTTTTAAATTGGGTGTGAAAATTCAGTGTTCACATTTTAAAACTTACCACTGAAAATTGATGTTTAAATAATATTATTTATGGATGATTTAGTACATTTCATTCTTCATGTTACATAATTTGAGATATTTACTACAGAATTTGGATAACTCACATTTTTTACATGTTGAGTTTAAGGAACCTACCTGTTCTTACAGATTTATTTTCTTTAAGCTTTCTATGTGTATTTTATATTTTAAAAGTAATAAATATCCTAGATTTGAAAAACGAATAGTTTTATTGAAAAATTTTTGTTTGTAGTGCTTTCTATACTTAGCTGATTTTCTAAGGGATTTAAACGATTTACTTCATAGCATATACATGTTTTACAGAAAAGATTTTAATAAAGTATTAATGATTTATTTTCTAAATATTTAATAATATTTCAATTTTAAAAATTGAAATCATTTGATATAAATTAATTTGTTATGATGCATTTTTTTTTTTGTTTGTTTCCTTGGCAAGTGATTATGTATTAAAAAAATTGGTTTCCTGATAATTGTATTCTAATTTTACTAAATTAATAATTTCATATACATACATTTTATATCATGTACTTCTATGTTTGATTTTTATTCATTTTGAAAATAACCAGTTATTATAGTAAAATACGTTAGCCAAAATGTGTGGGTAATTACCACAATTCAATATTTACATTTTTGTAATAGAATATCCATATATCATCATGGGATTTTTTTTTATGTCTGATTCTTATTTCGAGGAAAATTTTCCTCTCGACTCCTGAATTTTACTGATCATGTTTATGAGATGAAGTCATATGATCTTGAAAAACTATTTTTGATGATTTAGTATTTTGCTTTCAATTAAGAATCAAATCTTATATTGCATGCAAAATTTAATTCATAATACCATACATGCGTGAAAGTATATTATTTCCAGTTGGTGCACACAAGATTTTTGTGTGATATTTTTAAACTTAAGCAAATTTTTGCAACTGGGATTGATCTTTACAGTTGAATGTGCTTATTTTAGTATGGAATTTTGTATAAAATGATTATTATAGTTCTGGAACTCTGTATAGTATCCTACTAATTTGCGTCTTAACAGAATTTTTCTAAATTATTTGATTTAATTGTGATAAAAGATAAAAATACTTTTCATTAATTTTATTATTAAGTTATCACATGCTATACATAGCATTTATGAGTATGATAGCATAACATAATTTTAAAATTCCTAGATAAATGAATTCATTTTTTATGATGAATGAATGAAATGAATTTATTTTTTTACATGTACTACAAGGTTTCATATTTTGGAGATTTTATATAATTAATATGCAATATTTATTATTTCTATGTATAAGTGTTTGTAATTTAATCAATGTCTGTTAGAGTGAATTTTGGTACATTTATAGCAGCATTTGGTGGTGAAAGTCATGCACTGAAAGCTTGAATCTGGTAATCTTGCATTGTTAACACAATTGATATGGATTGTTGAATGTTATCGGAACACAAAGATGCAATCATTTAATAGTTAACTATAATGTTCTGAGTTGTTAAAACGACTTCTATTGATATTTTTATTATTTTTGTTGATATTAGATTATGCAGAGTTTTTTTTTTCCCTTACAAATATTAGAACTTTTATTTAAACCATTTTTATACTCCTAATTGTATTGTGAAATTTCCAAGTATCAAATTTATTATTGCTCATGTATTTTGTATTACAATTTTTTTAAAAAAAAAATTAAGGGGAAAATACACATTTAAGTTTCTAAGGGTTTTTGTTTGTTGAAGAATAATGTAACATGTCTTACAAAATTGAGTATCATTTGATTTCTGCAGCCCCTTAGAAAATGTAAACATTTATTGAAGTTGATTTTCAGTGGTCTCTTGGAATTTATAATTCTTTTAATTCTCATTAACCTTTTTTCACTCAAATTGTACTTTTTCAGAGTGAAAGTTATTTTTATTGTAATTATTCCTTATAGATCCCTTCTCAGATTAATAACCTAAATATACAGAGCATGTGCAATTAGTATTTTAATCATGTAATGATAGTAAGATCATTTTGACTTTTGCCATTATTGTCTGGACACATGGCGGCTTATGATTTTTCTCTTAAATCTTAAACTATGTTGTCTTTGAGAAATAAGAATAAAAAAATCCCATCTTTACCATTTCTTAAATTTGCTATTGAAATCTTTTATAATTTTTTATCTTGTAATTTTGCATTTTTGAACAGTATTATTACATCATTTTTTGAAGTTTTGAGTTATTTCATCAAAGCCTAAATCCTTCTAATAATTTAAGTCTCCCCCTTCCCATCCAGTTTGGTAATATATCTATTGAAAAAGAGGAATTAGAATTACTAAAAATTTTTATTTAAATTTATGCCGTTAATAATTGTATCCATCATTCAGTAGAGAAATCTCTAAAAAATGTATGTATCTTTCCCAGCAAAATTGTTATGGAAATTTAGTAAAATAATAGGGAAAAAACAGCATATAAATAGTGTGAATAATCTGGGAAGTAAATATTTTTTTTAAAAAAAGATGTTTGCATCAAATGTTGAAATGTTAGATTTTTTAAAATTCATTCAATTAAATTGTGAAATGCTTTTTCATAGAAATAAGTGTTTTCATTTAATTTTGCAGAATCGAAAGTACGTAATATCCAAGGAATTAATTGTGAATTTAAAATGGGAAGGATTGTTTTTAAAAATCTCATTTACTTTGTATAGGCAATGAAGATTTGTTGCATATTTAATATATATGTGACGTTTCTAGCCAGAATCAGTTTTAAGTTTTAAAGGATCTTTATTTGATGAAATTTGTACAAGTTCTGACGCTGAGAGAGAAAAAGAACACCAAAGTGAAATCTTAAGTGTTTTACTACTTAAGCCAGATGTGAGAAGTACCTCTGATTTTATGAATGTACTTGAAAGTTAATGCTGACACATAGGACTATTAAATATAATGATCTGGGATCAGAAATGTTTAGTGGTTTGTGGACATATGTTTCGGAGAAATAATTGTGGGTGATTAATTTAATACTTGAAGATGTAATGAAAAATAAAAGTGTTATATAGGGAATTTAATTTTAAATCTAACTTAATTATCCTTACATATATATTAATTTTATTCTTGAAACTTTGCTCAACTACTATAAATGTGAGTATGTTTATATTAGACTACCATTTCTTTGATCCTGTGAGTTAAAAGATAAACTCATCTATTTGTGGTAGAAAAACATTTTAATATCAACTAATTTAATATTGAAAAAAAAAAAAATCCATGAAAAAGTTGCTAGAAGAAATGAGAGTTCAGTGACAATATACATCAGAACTGTTCATAGTAATTGAATGATTGAATTAAATTTCACTAATTGCTATTGGTCCTTTTTAAACAAAATTGTCTATTCTGTATACTGTGAATATCATGTTGCTCTGATTGATGGCTAGATGAAGCTATGCAAAGCAATCATTTTTTCAATCAACTCGTATTTACTTTACGTCAAGAAACGTTATGTAGGGAAAAAAAATTTAATTATATCTTTGTAATGATATCCTAATTATCATTTTCTGTTTATTCATCTGGGAATTATTAAATTTTGTGATCGGATCATTCATTTCTGATAACCCTGTATAATATTTTGGTTATAAAAAAATGCATTTACCTCATTCTCATGTATTTGTCCGATGTTGACCTCATTCGAGTACTAACTTTGATTGCCAGCAGTATGTCATATGTGTATTACCAATTCGCCTGGCTAAATGTATGTATATAGTGTGATAGTATCTGGTTTCTTTTATTTTTTAATTGGTCGATGTATGGACTAAATATTTTTAGTGAAATATGCCTATCATGACAAACTGAACAAATATTGTTTTTGACTATCTTGGCTTATGACTGATGTTTGAAGTGTGACCCAGAAATGTAAATGTTGAGAATAAGATATACTATAAAATATGAATGGAGAGGGATAGCATACTAAATCTATAAAACAAACTATCTGAATTAGTTCTCATTCTCATAAGGATGTTTGGAAATCGTTAAAAAGTTGATTAACTCAGTCACAATAGTTTCAAGAAATTATACGCCATAATTTTTTCCAAAAAAACGCTTAAACATTGAATATAAATAAGAGTTCTGTGTTTGTGACCACACGGTAGAAGTGATAACTTCAAATTTTGTAATGTTATTTTAGGAATTGGTTAGGTGAATAAAAAACAAGGGGATATATTAGTATTGTCCTATAAAATTATTTATTCATGTCTGTACAAATAAAGTAATATTTTTGTGCGAAATTTATAATCATATTTGTGAATCAATTGTATTCTAACAAGGGGAGGGCACGACTAAGGAAATTCATTTGGGATCAAGACTTGCTGTAATAGTAATACTCCTTTAGGGTGTTCACCCCTCAATGTAATTCCGCCGAATGGCCAGTCAATTCGCAGAAATTAGCCTTCGAAATTCATGCATGGCTTTTATACAATTAAATTTTAATTTTCCGCAACGAGTTCGTAGCTTGATTGGTAAATCGTCTACTTACTATGCGCGAGGTCAAGCTTCGATTCCACGCGCGATCAACTTTTTTTCTTCAATTCACTTAATTTTTTTAATTAAATGAATTTATTTATGAAAGGTTTATTAAATATTTTTTGTAATTATTTTGTTTTTTATAAAGTAAAAAAAATTAAAAATATATCTTAAATTATTAATAAAATTATTAATAATTAAAAATGTTTAAAATAATAATAAAATAAAAAATAATTAAAATTAGTAAATTATTTATTAAAATTAACTATAATTAATTACTATTTATTGTAGTTCTTATTAAGCATTAGTATTAATAAGAATTAGTATATTAATTTATTATATAAATTAAAATAATTTAAATAAACTTTTTGAAATTAAATTTATTTGAAAAGGACTTATTTTATGATTTTATAAAATATTTAATAATAATATATTTTATAAATTATTTTATATTATACATAATATTTTATTTATATTATATTGTATTTCACATTATAAAACTTTTTGTAACTAATTTTTTTGTAAAATATTATTTAATGTGTATAATATATTTTATTGTAAATATTATTTATTATAAAATTTAATATAATCATTTATATAATTACAGTAATTTTTTTACTTTATAAAATACAAAATAATTACAAAAAATAAATGAATTGAAGAAAAATAGTTGATCGCGTGTGAATTCGAGCCCTGACCTCGCGCATATTAAGCAGACATTTTACCAATCAAGCTACGAACTCGTTGCGGAAGATTGAAATTTAATTGTATAAAAGCTCAGCATGAATTTCGAAGGCTGATTTCTCCGAATTGACTGGCCATTCGGCGGAATTACATTGAGGGGTGAACACCCTAAAGGAGTACTACTATTACACCAAGTCTCGATCCCAAATGAATTTCCTTAGTCGTGCCCTCTCCTTGTAAAAAGGAAACAATAGGTTTATGGTAGCTGAAATAGGTTATAAATACTTTAGATTCAAAATTATTTAAATATCTAAAAAAAACTCCGTCAAGCTTTTTGTCGTGCTTTCATTTGGATCATTTGATATAATTAAATTGAATTTTGATTTTAAAAAACTACTAAAGGTTTTGATTTGTCTTTTGAAAAATCTACATTAAAATCCCCACTTAAAATAATCAATTTTTGTTCAGAAGAGTTGATATGGCTTCACAATGTAGGCAACTAAATTTTTGTGAATGAATTCGAGATAATTTTCTCTACACTTTTATTTGGTGAAATATATAAAAAGAAGTTATATCACTTCAAAAATAAAGCATGTGTCTTAAAAAGCATTTCGTGGCGCTTAATTTCAGCTCATCAAATTTCGTATCTTTGAAACCAACCGTGATGTGCGTTAAATCTACCGAGGGTCAAAGTTCTCCCGAATCATGGTGTGGAAGTTTGAAGAGTGTTCAGTTGTTGTCCTCGTTACTTAGCAGTGGTTAAGAATTGCGAAGTCAGTTGCCTCAACCCACGTGTTTCTTCAGAGTGTGCGACGTAAATAAAAATCGAATCGAAATAGTGTTTCAGTGCCTTAGCAACTATCCCACATACACATACTATGCGAACTCTTCCTCTTTTGATATATTCTCATTTTTTAGTGTAGCCGAGTGGTCAAGGTATCGGATCGTGGCTGGCCTTGCCACGAGTTTCGAGCCCAGTACCACTAAAGACCCGCCGTGTAGGGGAGCGATGCACGTTAAATCTGTCGAGAGCCCAACCGTCCTTCCGGTGGTGTGGTAGCTAGGAGAGGGGGATGCCAGCTCAGGTGTCTTTCGCGTCACTTGATCATGGTTCAAAATTACGTGGTCCGTCGCCAAAAGCATTCGTGTAACTGAACAGGGCGACGTTAATATTCACTCACCACTCATTTTTTAATACTTCTTTTAACATCAGCAGGCGTTGAAATCATTGTATAATTTAGTCAAATTAAGAAGTTAGTTTCTTCAGGAATATTTTGCGTTTTTTTTTTAGAAGTCGATTTTATTTATAATCGTGTTTACTTTCAGCTGAATAAAGTTCGCTTTAAGTTATGTTCTGTATTCGCTTTTCTTATTTGTGTGTGTGTATTGTACTGAGAATATTAGATTTTAAATTGAAATTAGGTATATTGGGAGAAATTTATTAAAAACGGTATTTCACAGATTATTATTGAATTTTTTTTACAAATATAGTTTGTTATGCTTTTATTTTAAAATGGTATTGAGAACAAATGTATAAGTTGCCATTTTCACCTACAGTCTCTTTGTTTAGATCTATTTAAATTTATGGATTGTTCATCATTGTGCTTATGACAGTGAAAAAATGTTAGCGATTTACAAAATTGCATAATGATGACAATATTCCTAAACTTTTCCTCGTATTACTTTTTTTGGTGATTCCTTATAATCACTATGCATACTTTGTAATGTTCTATAAAGAGTATGCAAGATAATTAACTCGAGGAATATATTTTTTCCGATTCAATTTACTTTAGGTTGCATACTTGGATCACGAGCAGATTTCTGTCATATCAATCACTATTTCTGTTTTATTTCCCAACATTGTACACCAACATATTTTGATTTTTTTTATTAGAATATTGGTAGCAGATAGGCTAGTATACGTTTCTCATAAACTTAACTTTCTGAATATTTTACGAAATATTTTATACTTAAGTGACTTGTAATATGTTAAAAATAAATTTATGAATTTTTCTCCATAATGAAGAAATGTGCTTAATATATTAATGTGTGTTAGATAAAAAAAAATCTAATTTTAATTTATTCAAATAATGGACTAAATTCATGTGACGTCATTAGTCGCATGATAACTGAGCCACGTGTTTTCGGCCAATCAGTTCATAAATTAATGCGACGTCATAATTATATCAAATATAATCACTCTTTTCCAGCCAATTAGTTCATTGTTGCCAAGTTTTGCTTTTTGCAGGAACTTTCTTTTAGAAAGTACATATTTGTCAATGATATAATAATGCACATAGTTAAACAAAATGCACTTAATTTAAAAGTATTCGTATGATGTATTTTTTTTTTTTTTAATTTTGAAAACAGTTTGAAGAATTTTAACACGTGAACTCTTTACCCAATCAAATTTTAACTTTACAAGTTGAACTAGTATGTCAATTTTTATTCAATGGGAAACACGTGACTGCCGTTATCATGTGACCATCATAAATTTAGTCCATTGGGTAAAGCATTCAATGAAATAAAAACCATGCCAAGAATTTTTTTCCCTTCTGTTCAGCATTACCTACCGTAAAAGTTCTTTCGCACAGTTCTTTTTACTGCTTTGAAACAGGATTTTCCGCTTTTGACAATCGTAATAAGTGCCCTCTATTTCTTACTTTTAATTCAAGCGTCAAGATTTGGTAGCGGGAGCCCCCAGAGATATGGGCTCTCACACTGGGAACTTGCCGTATCTACGAAGACTTAACTGTCAATTTGCAGCCCATTTGAAAATAAAATTCTTACTTCGATTAAAAGAAATCGTGCTTCGAAAAGGGGAAGCCATAGTTCTCTTTGCAGTGGTCGATCTATATAAAAAGATAATCGATCGCATTTTCATACCATACCATTCATTTTCATATTTTATTTAAAAGAATTTATCTCGAAAAGTTTTGAACACATCAGTTCAATATTTGTGCATAGTTTCAAATTTTCCTGTTGGCTTCCCTGGTGCCACTGAATACCCGTGAAGAGAGGCTGATGTATATTAAAAATCTGGGCTCAAAGTTATCACGTTGGAGTAGGGAGCCTGCTCAAATGTCGACCTTGTCACCTGACCATGATTTGTAAGTACAAGGTCTGTCGCTAATAGCCAACGTGCTGCTTTAAAGGGCGACGTTAATAAACACTCGCTCCATATTCACTGGCGTAGCTAGTCCTGAGTGGGCCCTGTAACAAAATTCTCTAGAGGGCTCCTTTAATATATTCCCGATTTTTTTGCTAACATATGTTGGGGCCCCGTATCATTGTTACGGCGGTAGCTACGACCCTGTCCGCCCCCCATGTTGGCTGTTATATTACTATGCATTTAATATCTATCCAAAATTTTCAAAAGAAATGAATTTACATGTGTATAACTAAAATATTTTTGGGGGGAATGAATCTTAAATTGTTAAGCTTACACAGTAAGCTAAAAATTTCATTTTTACCGAATTTTTTTTTTGCATTTTGCATTTTGTAGTGGCTATAATATTATTGAGAAGTTTGGAGCGAATTTTCAGCTCTGTCAGCAAATTAGTTTTTAAGATATTTGAAGTTTTATGAGCTATGGTTTTGGTTTCGGTTTCATTTTAAAGCATTGTTCCACTCTTAAATTGAATTAATTAAAAATATTTTTGAGCTTTTAGTTTGAAATGGTTATTAATTCCAATTTTCATTACTAAAATCATTTCTGCTTGATTATGTTTTGAGTTCTCATAAATTAATTAAGATTAATTTCGTGGCCAGTTTTTGCTTTAAAAATAGTTTATATAACTTAAAAGCTTCATCATTAATTTTTTCCCGTAGAAAAAATGCCATGGCTAATGAGTTCTCAGGTTGATGTGAGAAACAAGTATTTCGAAGAGATGGAATACTACTGAAAATGATGAATCTAAAAATCAGTCCTCTGCTGATTCTGCAATTAGACTTCTGAATACAAGTATTCTGAATTCAAATGTTGCAGATATAACTGAATATTTCCTTGATGTACTAAACTACCTTATACAAAACATATTGTAGTACTATATTTTAGTGTTTTAAAATCGTACGACAAGAGCTAAAACTTCCTAAACTGAACAAAATTTAATTTTATGAACAAACCTGGCTATTTTTAGCTTAAGTTAGTATCATTATTATTTTGTACATAAATGCTTTACGTTTCAAAACTTTTGTAAAAGTATTAGTTTAAGATAAAGCTGAATAAACTGTTATCGAAACAAATGCTGTGTCAATATTATGCAAAAATATTTTTTCAATTAAAAATATTATTTTCAGTCATATTTAATTAAAATAGTGTTTTAATGCAGAACACATACATTGGAAAATAACATATTAAAAAATTAGAGCTTTACGGGCATTATCACACACACACACACAGTTTTTGTTTTATGACTTTACAAACTTTAAATGCGTTTTTCTCAGACTTTTTCAATTTTGAAGGTATAAGTGTTTTCTAATCCCTAAGGCTTTTTTCCTGTTCAAGATAGAGCCTTGAATTTTTTTGTATATACTCCCAACCGCGTATGTTCTATAAAAGTTAGTATGGATTTATAGGGCTGAGATCTCTAGTTATTTTTCTAAAAAATGCTTAAGTTGATATTTAAAAAAATTTCGTGTTTTTTCCAGGTTTTTCTAGAAAAATAATTATTAAAAATCCCAACAAGGGAATAGATTTTCAAATCCATACTAACTTTTGTTTGCAATAACCTAAGAAACATAAATAACTTAAAATGACTAAAATATTTTAAAAATTGAGTATTTTATAAATGTTTGAAAAAACTTAAAAAATTCCTAATTTTTAAAAATTGTAAAATAATGGCTGGTCAAACTGACTTTTTACTTACAGAATCAGCTTAATAATATAACTAAATATAAAACATCAATTATTTTTACTGTAACTGTTTCCAAAAAAAAATTTTGAAAAAGGGTACCGTGTAGTCTTAAAGTAGACTTAAAAGTTGTGTTTGTTAAAGGCACACAAAAACTCCTTACTTAAAAATAATTCGTATTTTTTTTTCTCATACATACGTCATATTAACTGATCGATATAAATAGTATATTCTTTTACAAAAGCTGTTGGCAATGACGTTTTGGGGGAAATTTTGCTTGGAGAATAATACATTCCATTAATTCTAATTGTAAAAAAAAAAGTACGTGGATATATCGATGTACATTTTATACAACTTCATTTAACTGCTGGTATACATTCCTATGTTGAGAGATAAAATGTAATAGCGTTTGTTTTTAACCATCTGAGTAAAGAAAATATAATTAAGAAATTTTATATCTCTGCATTTTTTTCTCTAGTGCAACTTAATCGCGATGGCATTTAGAAGTCTTAAGAACAAAATGTTCCTGAATAGTTTCCGTGTACGATATAAATTTCATATTTTTCATCAATATATAGACTATTTCTAATTTCATTCTCAATAATAACATAATTGCATTATATTTATTGAGAAAATAAATGTAAAGGTTAATAGTTCAATCCAAACTGTTTACCCC
>BMAV01021594.1:108781-137761 GCA_019973955.1 Trichonephila inaurata madagascariensis
CCCCCCCAAATTAATAGCTTTTGTTGAAGGTATCTTATTATATATATTTATTTTATTGGAGCCCAAATCATTTTTCCTATAGCGAGGGTGAGAAATATTTGAACTCATAATTTTTAACCGAATCTGGATGAAAAAATGTAATAAAGAACAATGTAAAAGTGGAAGCATAAATGTGAATTAGCTGTAAAAATGTAATAAAAATTTTATTGTTATAAGTATTTATACTGGTGACCATTAAAAAGGTTCCACCAGGTAGGAACGTAAATACCACAATCTTATTTATTTCATTATTGAATTGACACTAATTGTGAGTAAGTATTTACGTCTGACTATTCAGCTACTCGAGTGCTTTTGGCGACGGACTTCGTAATTTTTAACCATGGTCAAGAAACGAGGACGACACCTGAGCTGGCACCTCCATCTCCTAACGTCCACACCAACGGGAGGACGTTTGAGCTTCGATAGATTAAGAGTGCATCGCCACCCTACACAACGGATCTTCAGCGGTATTGGACTCGAACTCATGAAATGCCAGCCACGAGTCCGTTTCCTTGACCACTAGGCTACCGCGGCCTCGGCAGTTACTGAATAACTGGATTGAATTTACAGGTGCTTTGAGATGTAAATCTCAATTCCTATAAAACACTACCGCATCCAGCTATTATAACAATTTTAATTCAGTTGGCCATAGAATCGATATGAACTTGGATGACCCAGATACGGGTACATCATTCCATACTACTTCAACTTTAAGCCGAGCTATTAATCATAGAGTTTGTCAAGTGTTGGGATATGTTAGGCCTATCTTGAAACCAAATCGCTGGGCCCGGGCCAGGTTGACCCATGATTTAAAACGCCACTGGTCACGGTTTACTATTTGTGCGTCTATTTTCTTTGTAAATCTAGATATCACAATTTGTACTATTCTTTATAAATCACACTAATGGTTTAAATTAGGGGTCTCCAATCCGTGGTCCGCTAGCCACCAACGCCCGCTGATAGCATTATAGTGGCATTTCATTTGAATCTGAGGAAATACCAGGAAAAATTGCCTTGCCGCCATTTTTTTCTGTTATTTTTGATATTTAAAACATTTTATTGTGATATGCTTACTATCCATTTCAGATAAAATTTTCTTAAAATGACGAATTTTTCAAAAATTTCATTTTATTTTAAATATAAAAAATCTGACTATGCATAAAATGTCAGAAGTTTTGGAACAAAAGGTGGAATTTTACCTTTAAAACGCAAAGTATTTTAATTCGACTTCCATTTAACGTTTTTGAAACTGATATATATATATATGTGTCACCGTTAAAGAGTGAAATCCGTTATTTCATAGAATAACTTGGTATTTCATGAAATAACTAGACTAGTCAGTTAAAGTATATAAAATTATTGAATTCTACGATTTAACTAAATATTCGATATAGAATAACGATTACTTGATCATTAAAGTATAAAATACGGCATTCGAAAGTTCTTTGAACCGGTTCTAGCTGCTTTAGGAAGAAGTTTTCCGATTAGAAACTAAAGATGAACAAATAAAACAACTGTACTCTGGTTATTAATTCAGTATATGTCAACGGGAATTAATTTCCATTGAAGAAGTTCCAAATATTGACACAACGCTTCAATCTGTTGCAACAGCTCAAAGTTGCGGTACTGGACAAGGATTTAAAAAGTGCTCGTGTAATAAAAAATGTGTAATAGTAGAAAGTATGCTTGTTTCAGAAATACTAAACTGTGCAATCCAAAGTGTCATCGCAGCAATCCTTGATCTTATTAATAATGAAAAATAAAATAAAGGTATCTCATGAAATTTATATAAATTAATATTCTCTTACATTTTTTTGTTTTAATAAGTTTACACAATGTTTTTATAAAGCAACAGTTTTCCTTCCCATCATGTATTTTTGTTGATAGTATTTAAATATAATTTATTTTTGCAACAATTCTTTTTTCCTCTTTCTGTTTAACTAATGTTAGCAATATGAACAATAATAAATTATGTCACCTTATTATTTATGAATTATTCATCCGCAAAAGGGATAAAATATATTTTTTGAAATTTTAACTACCGTAAAATCCGGCGTATAACGCGCACTTTGAACACAAAAAATCAGATCGAAAATTTAGGGTGCGCGTTATACGCCGGGTATAAAAAAAACGACAGCTTTAAAAATAACAAAAAAGATGGACATAAAAAAAAATTTACTTCTAGATGTATCGAAACACTGTTTATTTAATAGAAACGACTTGCCTCATGAACAAGAACAGTTGTAGTTCTAGAAGTATACAATTTTTTTCAAAAGTCTGGCTAATACCTCAAATAAATTACTTCAAAACATAAAAATAATGTATACTATTGTTTCATATTTCTTCGTTAAAAAGGGAGTGCGTGCTATACGGCGAATATACCTAAAAATTAAAAAAAATTAGCTTGAAAGTATAGGTGCGCGTTATACGCCGGATTTTACGGTATTTATAATCAATTAATTTATAAAATACGTTTGAAATAATTTATTTTTCACTTTAACCGTCTGTCCTTAGTTATTCCATAGAATAACTAGGTAAAGTATGGAATTTTCGATCTATTATATGTTTTAACTGTGACTTGTCTAGTTATTTTATGAAATACCCAGTTATTCTATGAAATAAATGAATTATATACTTTAACGGTAACATATATACAAATCTGTAATTAGAATTAATTGTAAGCTTGTAAAACAAACCCCTCCCTTTCTTATTTAAATTGTCCCATCGAGTATTAAAGGTTGAAGACCCCTAGTATAAATAAGGGTTCATACATTGCATGGTAAACTACATGACTTTTCGAACGTCACTTTTGAATTCGATTATTTGATTTACCCCATAATTTGGATATTGACGTTATTGCACTGCGTCCCATGAAATTAAAATTTCAAATATGTAATTTCAATTTTAGGTCCGTGTGCTTGCTTTCAGAAACATTTTCAGTAAAAATGCCACTTAGATTGCCTTACAGATTGACCCTTTAATACATTTATACCTTAATAAAATATTCGCAGATTTTCTCAAATTTTCGATTCTTTATTCCAGTTATGACCAGTTTTTTTTTACAATGAAAAGAAAGACGAAAAATGTAAGAAAATTTTACAACGTAAATATATGAAACATTTTATGAATTCAAACAAAAATACGCTAATTACATCCCTTTTAGTTATTTATTTAAACGAGTATTTTCTCATTTGTTTATCAATATATTATTCGCTAATATATGTATCGAAAATTTCGGAGAAAAATATCCTTCATCTTTATTGTAAGTACTGCAGCTAAAATATCAACATTCATTCTTGATTTCTCACTTGTCCAAAAATTACCAACTGAAAAGACTCTTTCTATTGGTGTATTAGTTCCAGGGCAGCACAACGTAAATTCAAAAAGAATAACTAAATTTCGATATGGAATGCGTTCATTTTTGAAGTGGTGAAGTATTTCACAACCCATCTTTTATCAACTTTCTGCTTGTTGATTTTCCAATTGTTTCAATTTATTATAATTTAAATATACATTCAATTTTACAATTTCTTCAAGCAGATCATTGTCAACGATTTTAATATCAGGTATTTCTTTTGATAAAAAATCAACACAGTTTTCAATATCTACTCAATTTACTTGTGATGAAGTCAAAAAACACCATTAAAAACTATTATTTCTTGTAATATTTGTTTCAAACTATTGAACTATTCGACATATTGAAAACATGTTTGGTTCATCTCTGAATACAGAGATTAATAGATCAGTTTTAAAGTATTGAAAAGGAGGACAAGTAGGAGGACACTTTTCGGGGAAGGACAGAACCTATAAAAGAAGGACTGTCCTCCCTAAAGGAGGACCGTTAGTCACCTTATTATATATTATTGTTTTTAGGGGAATAATGTTTCTGATTATATATACTAAGTTCTTTTTCTAATATCATATTCTGCATCTACTGTTAGTTTTTTCTAAAAATGGTCCCAACCTATTTTTTTAGTTTTTGAAAAATTCGTTTAAGAAATGTACCCCACTTAATTAGTTAGAAAATTTACGAGAATCGAAATAAAAAAGAACAAAACTTTCTTGATTGCCTCTCGTGATGTAATAATACTAACGTTCTTAGAAACGAATCAACTAAGAATTCCATTGCAGCTGATTATAGCTTAAAGAATTTTTATTTAAAAATTCGTTCTTAAAGAATCCAAAGATTCAAATAGTACGTATGTGAAAGAAAAATATTAATTTTTCTTCCTTAAGTATGCATATTTTTTAGCATGTTATTTAGAGCTGTTTGTCTTAAAATATGTGTCCTACGAAAAATTATTGTATTTGTGCTTCTGATATTTTTCTTTTCGCTTATCTTAAATTAAACAATGTTGATACAAAAAAACATAAAAAAGCTAAATGGGGATTTTTTGTTTTGTTTATCTTTAGTAATGATGAGAGATTACAGCATTTTATTCAAAACCAAACATTCTTTTTTTGTCCATTCTTTGATAACTAATACTGCCGTTATCAAAGCGAGTTTTTATATTGGCCCAAAATATTTCCCTGACAAAAAAATTCTGTATTTTTCTCTGGTGTAATATAACAAGGTCTTATATATACAGTCTTTATCAATTTTTTTAAAAACTGAATTCCAAATATTTCACTGCATAGACATTCATAAGCATAAATATTTCACATTTACGAAATAGAACCACAAGCATCAGAATAATATGTCGTATTAGTTATTCCTTTTAGTCAGCGAAAATTCAGAAAACAAATCATGAATATTTCATGAATGTCAAAAATATGTGGCACACGCAAGCTCTATTTTTCGATCATTGATCCCATAATTCCGAAAAGAGGAAATTCCGTTACAATTTCTTTTTAAAAAAATAGTTTTTGAGAAATTTATAATTAATGAGATTTGTGTGGAAAGTAATGGATAAACTGTAATGATAAATGCTTGTATATTTTTGTGATTTTTATTTATTGAATAAATGTTGGTATATTCTATTATGAGGAGATAAAACGATAAAAATTGTCTGAGGTCGTAAAATGTGTCGCCAAAACGATAATTTTATCACTAAAATCATAAATTCGGAAGTAGCAAATCGTTGTGCTCGCATTAAAATGTTGCCAAATTATATGATAAAACAAAAATAATAATTTAGTTATTTTTTTCAATAGTATTGATACATATGACTTAAATTTAATATGCTTTATGAATTTATTATATGAAGATTTAGCTAATTTTGACAAAGTATACAACTCTTTTTTTTAGTTATGAAAGAAACTTATTTTTTTTAAAAAAAATATTATTTTATATTATTAAATATAATTAAAAATTCTGTTTTCTTAGTTTACTTTTATTTTAATATTTATTCATCTATTCACTTCACTTACAATTTCTTCTTAATTATTTTTACTTATTTACTCGCGTAAATGAATGTCCAAGTTTTAAACACCTTACTTTTTCAATAATACATAAAGAAATAAAGGAGGGTTATACAATATATAAATGTCTGTGGCAACTACTGCCTCAAATTTTTGGTAATCCCCTAGAAAGGGAATTTTAAGCGCATCTTACCTATCCGCTGGAGAAATTCAAACACAGTTAAATTTCGAGACAATTAAATATTTCGTTTGGGACGGTGGCAACGGTAATTCTTGTACCAATTTATTTTTATGCAACTGAGTGCTGCGCGTTACATTATCGTCTGATTTTATATTGTTGTTCTATATGTTGTGGGGGTTTTGTTTATAAAATGATGGAAAGAAAATTTGCAATCTCTGTTTGGAATTGAACAACATGGACTTTAGAATAAAGAACTTATTTTTTTATTTCTAATGGCAGATTATGAACAGTTAATACAGAGTTCATCAATCTACCTAGTACATAAGCGAAATCAGGTATCTCTTTTTAGTGCGGCGCCATATTGGCAGATACCAATCGCCACAGGTAATTTTGAAGCCCAATTTCCCCCCTAGAGAGAGGCACCTGAGCTCCGACTATTACAAATCTGTACTAGGATTTAATTTTGCCTAGAGCACCCTCCTAAGGATCTCTTACATGCCGTATAATCATACGACATGGCAGCTGTCGATTTCCTGCATCATGAAAATCCATCAACTTGGGCCGGGGTTGAACCCGCAACCTTGGGTACAGAGGGCCAGCGACAAACCAAGCACGCCACCCAGCAGAATAAAGAAATATATTACAAAAAAAAAATCAGTAAATAATATCCAGTAATATTCAAATAATATTATAAATAAAGAGCTTAGTGATATTAAAATAGAAATTAAAATATTCCTTATAGCGCTAAACTATCCTTTAACAAGTTGCATATAATTATTTTCTTAATTGATTTAAGAAAAAATATTAATTTTAAACTTGGTCCAAAATTTGTGTGTTTTTCATTATTCCAATTCTTATATATCTATTGGCAATGTAATTCTTTGGATGACTAAGGCAGTGTTTTCATTATATAATAATTAATTAGTAGAAAAAATATACAAATAATTGAAAATTATATGTAGGAAATCAAAATTTTCTTTCTTTTGCGCACAGCATTCTTTTTTTTTATATATATATATATTTTAGAATAAAGAATAAATACATAAAAATGAATTTTAATTAAAAGATCGGAAATCAAACGTCACCACGTTGTTATAAAAACATATCGAAAACGCTTTGAATGGTAAAAACAAATGCAGAGAAATTAAAAATTTCTTATTTAAATATAGACAATTAAGTTGTTGTAAGCAATATATGATGCTTATATATGTGACTTTTAATGTTCTAGATACATAAATAACCCTAAACAGATTCGATGATGCAATGTTTAATATATATAGCAATGTTGAATAACAGAATTAAGAAAGATTTCGTATTTTTATAATACAGTGGGTGATCGCGCGGTTAACGAACATAATCCGTTTCAAAACTATGTTCGCTATCCGAATTGTTCGTTAACCGATCATCGATTCACCATCGACTTCTATGTGAAATCGATTAATTCGTTCTTGAGACCCTAAAAATTAAATTTTAAAAAATGTATAATTTCCTAGTAAGTTTTTTAAAAAATAATACATATATATAGTCTTACATATTAATCAGTCCTTTTCATTTATTGTTTATGGGGCGTTGAAGAACATGCCCAATGTCGATTGCTTTTATCTCTTTTTCAGGATTTTCCGGAAGTAATTAATAGCATTGTCGTTGCAAAGATCCCCAACCCTACTGACATCAGCTTGGTTTGGGTGCCATTCTAAGACCATTGCTCTGACATCCTCCCACTTTTTCAAGAGATCTTTAATGGCAGATGTCGGCATTGGTCCTCTTTCGTCTTCCTCTTGTTCAGAAGGAGACACATTTCGCTGTGTTTCTTGGTGTTCTTCATTCAAAATTTCTTGGAGTTCTGTCGTCAGTTCATCTTCATGTCCCATTATGAGCCCTTCTATGTCATCCTTGTTCACCTCCAATTCCAGATCTCTAGCAGGGGTGTCTCCCTGATCACCTCCGAATATGTGTTCGTTGTCCAAACACAAAAAATATTTCTTGAAAGTGTTCGTTAACCGATCACCCACTGTACAATATTTTTCACTTAAAAATCTGTAAAAAAAACAAAACACAAACATCTGTATCTGTATCTTTATTAAATATTCATTTTTTTTTTCTGATCACAGTTTTTAAATTAAAAAATACCAAAAATTCTTTTTGTCTGAAGTTTTAAAAAGAAGAAATGTTTTGTTTTCTCCGTTACGTTTTTTATCACTCACAATAATTGGATAATAGTCAATTCTGTTTTTTCTTTTGTTTCACTTCCTTCTTGAATAATCCGAACCGACAGGTGCTCAGTCAGAAAATAACTAGGTTTTGTATCAAATTTTAATCTCAGGCAACAAAATAATGATTAAGACTATTAATGCTATAGCATCGTTTAATTACCCATAAAATAAATGATTGATTGAACCTTACAATTCTGCTGACTATGTGTTTAACTGCATTATATTATTAGTTGTATTAAGAGGAGTCGGAAACCTCTATATCGACAATGTTAATTTTCGGTACTTTCGGTGTACCTTTTCTCAAAATCTGTTATGAGTACATGCTTGAAATTTTTTATACAATTAAAGTACACCTTGCTCATTATACTGAAATGATCTTTTAGCTAATTTTGAATTTCTTAGTAATTTATAAAATATTTTATCAAACATAGTGAAATCTGACCTAATTTTCACATAAAAAAATTTGTAAAAAATAAATTTTTGAGTTTTTTACAAAAAGCTCATTTTAGTATATATTAGCCATCATTATACATATGTCATAAAAAACTTACATACCCGTGAACATTATTTTCCCAGAAAAAGTACATCGAACATCAAAAATTTGCATTTCGAGATAAATTAGCGCTTTAATGTATAATTACTTTTTTATTAAAACATTACTCCCCGTACTTCAAATGATCTACAGTTTTTTCAATCTCATTATCCTCTCTTTTTTTAAGTCTTTTTCTTTCCTAACTTTCTTTGTTTTTATAAACATGAGTATTTAGCCTTTAACAGCCTCTGTTTGTCGAGGCGCTCCATTGCCTGTGCCGCGTAATTACCAGGCTCAATGTTAAATTTTCTCAAAATTTCTGATTTTGATACATTTTCCATATTAAATGATGAATTTGCATCATACGTATTCAATGATAATATTTCTATTTGTACAAATATTTTCTTCGGTATACGAGACCATATTACGTTGTTTACACTTTCATTGGGATTTTGTGTAACTCCATGTAAACGCTTTTCTAGCGATTCTGGATTAAATATTTTGATTTCCATCATTCATTCAACTTTTAAGCAAAAACAAAATACTTCGTTTACATTTTTCGTGCGCGCCATTTAAATGGGTGTGACCCGATTTCAATGATTATTTAAAAATAGGCTTTAAGGGCTTGTAATTACCCTAGAGGTTAAAATAAGGTATTTTTAGAAAGGTAAAAATCCATACAATTTGAAAATGTAAAAATCTCAAAATTGTCATATTAAGAAGATTTTAGGTTTCCAATACCCCTTAAAACATCGACAATATTAATTTAGCATTATGACAAATTTCCAAAATAACATACTTGGAATAATTGTTTTATACAAAGCTAGGTATAAACCTATACCCTTCCGCTTTCTTTGAGATGTTGTATTAAATATAGTGCATAGTTCATAACAATCGAGCCTTGACATTACTTCATTTTGTTTGGAATTCGAGATTGCGATAGCCCGATGATTTAGGCCATAAACTTCGTGGCAGGTGGAGTTGGTTACGCATTTCTGCTTCTTACACGAGGCACCACAAACAACTTTTCACCAGGCAACAACGTTCAAATGCAATTTGTGTATGGGAAACAGGCTGAACAATTTCCTCATTTAAACACATTGTACGCTACCGGCACCTGCTTTGTCTGAATGAGCTGAGAAGCTAATCATTTGCATATCACATCACCTTCTTCCTGACGTTTAAGTTTTACGTCTGTAGCATATCGTCTTCTTGGTGTAGCAATTTTAATGGCCAGTAGTGTATTTATGTCGGTTTTTTCTGGTATTATTCGAAATAAAATTACATTTCTATTAGTATGAATATTGATTTTTTTTTCGGCCCACCTAAAGTTAAACCTTGTTTGTTTTGCCCAAGTTAGTCTTTGAGTTTGACACCCTTGATCTACCTAATAAAATGAAACTTTTATTATTAATCTGTTCCTATGAGTAACACAATGGGCTCAATTCATCACGGTCACATGATAAAAACGATCACGTGTTCGCGACTTATTTAAAAGCTGCCACTAAACTAACTTGTACTCATAGACGTCTAAAGGTATGAGCCATCTGGGCCCGGGTCCAGAGCCTCGACCACAGTTGGGTCTCACCTCGTTCTCGACTCAGCACATGTTTCGAATATTTTCAACAGTCAAATGTTTTTTCCGGTAATATTCTCCGAAAAACTGGGAATTTCGGACAACTGGCTACATATGATGACCATCTTCCATACACAGACCTAAGCCCACCGCTATACACTGTCGTTACTCATTCAGTCAAAAGGTGGCAGTCTGTAGAGCCGGTTTGTGCGATTGTAAGTCATGCACATTTATATGTTTGGGTTGTTGTTTGTATGAGTATTTGACAATGTATTTTGTGTACTGTCTGCTTTTAAGAGTCATAGGTGGGGCCAACATTTGTGTAGGGGCCCAGGGTCTCAAGAAGTCCTAAGACGTCCCTGCTTGTACTTGTTGCTCTATTCAGTGCAGGTTTATCCATTGGGCGCTTGGGGCGGGCACCCAGGGGTCCAGATAAGCTGGACTTAACCAGGTTTCCTGGTCATAAATTTCGATCGACTAGTGCCAAGGGGGCCTGTAGATCTTCTACGCCCAGGGCCCAAAATGAGCTTAAACTGGCACTGGTTCTATTTGTAAAATTTAGGTAAAATTTCAAATTTCATGATCGGGTAAATATGCTCACATACAATGAAAAAAAAAAGAGTATTATATTTTGAGAGTAAATATTTTTATAGAAATACATCTATCATGACAAACTGGACAAATATTGTTTTTAAATATCTTGGCTTGTGACTGATGTTTGAAGTGAGACCTAGAGATGTAAATGATGAGAATATAAGGTATACTATAAGATCTGAATGGAGAGGGACTTAAGATAGCATACTAAATCTAGGAAACAAACGATCTGAATTAGTTCTAATTTTCATAAGGATGTTTGGATATCGTTAAAAAGTTAATGTAACTCACTCAGTCACAATAGTTTCAAGAAATCATACGCCATAATTTTTCCACAAAAACGCTTAAACATTGAATATAAATTTAAAAAAAGAGTGTGTGTGCTTGTGATCACACGATAGAAGTGACAACTTCAAATTTTGTAATGTTATTTCAGGGATTAGTTAGGTGAATAAAAAACAAGGGGATATTTGTATTATCATATAAAATTATTTATTCATATAGTCTGTACTCATAAAGTAATATTTTTTGCGAAATATATAATCATATTTGTGAATTAATTGTATTCTAAGAAGGAAACAATAGTTTATATTAGCTGAAATGGGTTATAAATACTTTAGTTTCAAAATTATTTAAATATCTAAAAAAAAAACTCCGTCAAGCGTTGTTTCGTATTTCTTTGTGCTTTCATTTGGATCATTTGACATAATTAAATTGAATTTTGATTTTAAAAAATCTACTGAAGGCTTTGATTTGTCTTTTGAAAAATCTACATTAAAACCTCCACTTAATATAATAGGCAATTTGTTCAGAAGAGTTGATCCGGCTTCAGTGTAGGCAACTAAATTTTTGTGAATGAATTCGATAATTTTCTCTACGCTTTGATTTGGTGAAATATAAATAGTAACCATTAGAATTATTTGTCCATTTTCTGCTCTACATTTCGCTGGACAAATTTCTCCGATACATGACGCATTAAACCCAAATGATTCAGTCGTATTGTTACCGTTATTGTTACCATTACGCGAGTAATATTGTTACCATTCAATAGTATTGTTACCATTTTTATGAACGTAACAATGTTTGGCTTTTTAAAGCGCATCATTCAAGTTCACTCTCCAGCAAAAAGCGCCTAAAGAAGTTATCACTTCAAAAAAAATTCACCGAAAAGCTTTTAAAGTTTAAAAAAAAAATCTTATTTTACTCGTGTACTTTTAAATTAAATATATTTTGCTTACTTATGTACGTTATTGTTGTTGAAAAATATGCGTTTTTTAAAAGAAAGCTTCTTCCAAGAGCAAAAGCTGGGAACAACGAAGCGCATGAACTGATTAGCTGGAAACGCATAATTATGACTTCACATGAATTTATGAACTAATTGGCTTGAAATACGTGTTTATCACTATCATATGACTATGGTGTCGCATGAATTTAGCCCATTCACTGGTACGATGCACAAGTTTAGGACATGGCACTTTAAGTATGTCGTCTTTGTCCATGACTGAAGCTCGAAATTATTAAGTCGTTCATCAGTAACACGTTCCATTTCTCTAAGGAAAAGTTAATTTAATTAAAAAAAGAAGGGTAACAAAAAATTTATGATGAATATTTGCTATATCTCAAAAAAATTCCATTCATAAATTCTTTTTGAAGCACTGTGATATTCTGGACTTAACTTCTTTTTTCTAAGTTAATAAATGAAAGAAAAGGGCTAAAATGTAACCTAAATTGAATTCTTCAAACATATTTTTAAAAAATTTTCTGAATTTTTAGAGGACAAGTATGTTTGTTTTTATAGAAGCTTTTTAAAACAGATATATTTTTTTTCAAAGCATTGTTACCTTTGAAAAATTAACTTAAAACGAAAATCGATGAGCCAAATTCATAACTCTTAAACTTTATTTTTATTTTCGATATTACTAGAGTTAATTTGTATCTTTTATATAATTTTTTACCTACTTTGAAATTTTGCAACAATAACTTAAATCAAAGTACTGAAGAAAAGTTTTTAAACAACGTTTATTTCTACAAAACTCCTCCAAAAATTTTTTTACAGGATAACAATTTAATTTTGTTTCGATTGACTTCCTTTTGTTTTTCTATTCTCTTTCTTTTCTTGTGTTTTAGAATATATAATCCCTTCCTAAATAAAAGAAACATGTATACGCCATTGTACATGCGTGAGTGAGTTAAAAGATGTTTTGTACGCTACAACATCTTGACAAATCTAAAAACAAATTTGTTCGACTGTTATACGTTTACCATGTTTAAATATTTAATTTTAAAATTATTGAAATAAAAAAAAATTTTTTTCATTTAATTTTCTTACAGTAAATGTATGTATTTAAGTAAATATATACTCTATGTGTAATATAATTAATTTTATACCAAACTGTTTACGTTATTTTTTTGAAACAAGTACTATAATGTTTATTTTACATATTGATCGAAAAAAAGTAGCCAAACGTAAGTATTAGTTATGGAAAAAAATAAAATAGAAGCAATCAAAGAAATTAAACAAAAAAAAATTAATTAATTTAAGGAAACAACAATAAAAATTCCGATATTCTTAAAAAAAACCAGCTAGCATTTTTAAATTTCAGAATATATTAATGTTACAACTGTACATTAAACGCCTAAAATAAAACATCAAATTTAGGTCATTCGGATTTTTCTCAGGAAATGCCCTTGGAACGATCTTCGAAAATTAAATTTCATATTAAAAGAAAAGTAATGATACTTCTAAGTATTTATTCGTAATCATTCTGTTTCTCAAAAAAGGTCACATATCTTGGGGATAACTGAAAGTTGGCTAATGTTCATGTGAACTTTGATATTTTCCCATTGAATCAATAGTGATGAGAGTCCCCTGAGTATAATAATAATTATATTGAATCAATATACCATTCCAAAACACGAGTCAAAGCTAATATCTCAGCTTAGTTCAGTATCACGAAGACAGTCGTTTGCTGCAGTTTTTAATGACAAACGATTTTTTGACGTTTTGGTATGGCTATGAATGTTCTCTTTTTTCATATAAATTCGATTAATACATCCATAAATGTTCGAAACTGTGACAATTTTAATAAATAAATGGCTTATTTTATTTTATTGTTTTTTCTATAAAAAGTTTTGCTTTAAAAGCAAAAATTTTTGCATAACATTTCTCGCAACACAACAGAAAATAGTTATACATTTTTATTAATCTCTGCGCAAGGACATATTTTACATTAAAAAAAATTTAACCAAAACACTTCTTTTAATCACTTCTTTGACATTTAGAGCACGTGTGGACACAAATAACAAGTAAAACAGCATTTAGATATTTTATAGATTAAAATAGCATTCTTTTTTTTTCTTTTTACAAAACAGGCTGTGTTCATTACATTTCCATTGCTCTCATGACCTGCTTATTTAATATCACTTCCTAATCTTTCTTTTTTTTTTGTAATAATAAAATTTAGAATAAGTTTTAAAAAAAATCACAAAACATTGCTGCATTTCATCTCACCTCTTGCTTTTTTAAACGCCGTACTAAAAAAAACCCTTTATTTTTTTTATTTCCATAAATCATATTTCAACAGCATCCTGTATACTCTTCTTCCTCTGCAATTTTAAATAGCCCTTCTATATGCACATTAATCAGTGGGTCTTGTACCCGAATGCTTCGACTCATCGGGTGCGGTCACATCCGTGGAATAGCAGGGACCGGACACAGTTCTTTGTTTGCTGACCACCCCATGACCCCTATCCTATGGTAAGAAGCTTGTTTTATGCATGGGTTCCTGGCATCAACTATATAAGAGCCCTACGGCCTTGTATTTGCCTCTCAGAATTCGGTTCCGTCGGTTTTCCAATCCCAGGTTTTGGTCTTTATTATTCTTCTGGATTTCGGAACGATAAAGTAAGTAGATATATTCTTCACCAATTACTACGTTTTTGAAAAAATAGAATAATTTCAATTACAGTTCACTAATCAACATTAATAATTATAGCAGGAAACATACGTAAATAAGCGTGTTAACAATCTCAACAGCAACAGAATGTTCTGAAAGATCGAATGATTTTAACTTTGGGATTATATAACGAATCTCGTAATTCTTTTTAGTTTAAGGATTGAAAGTAAAAATGTAATAAGAACTAAATATTAATATGATAATATTCTGTAGTTTACTTCAGTGGGGAGAAAGCTTAATTTAAGTAAAAAAAAAGTCTATTGTGTAATTTGTCTCTTTGTCGTAGGAAGAAAACAATTTTTTTCTTCCTTCCGAATTGTAGTTAGGCTTAATTCTGAGATGATATTACAAAAATATTAAATGCCAAGATATTGGCAATTAATAATAATAAAAAAAAATTTAATTTTTACCTCCCCCTCCTAATATCTGCATATAATTAAGTAATTTTTAAATGAAAATTTTAAGTTTTAGGATATTTTGTAAAAAACTTTCAGTAATTTAATAGAAAGAAATTACTTTGCAAAAATTATATAGGATAATTCGAACAAAGACAATTTTTAAATTTATACATAGCAGATGATGTCTTTAAAAATGAAATTTAAGTCTCTTGATCTTCGCTATCTTTAACGCCTATTATAAGCTTCAGAAATAATAATTCGAAAAAAAAAATTCTTATTATTTTAAGTGTATCATTTTAAAAACATTTACTACTACATTAAATAAGTATTAATTAGTTGTAGTATTTGGGGTGAAAATCCGGTTTTTTTTTTTCAAAATTAGATAAGAATAACCTGAAAACTATAATAATCACCCTCAATTGCGTATGCAGATGAAGATTCACAAGTAGTTGAATTTATGTTTTTTTTTGTTTTGTTTTTTGAAAAATATTATTGAATTTCATAAGATTTTTGTAATATTGATTTATTAAGTGATGTTAATATCCGATAAAGGGAAATGGCGAAAGAAATGTCGATTTGTCTACTTTAAGACCTTGTACAGCATTTCACGTATTGCAATATGTCCATTACTGTGGCAGTTCTACTACATTTTCGAATACCCTTTTTAAATTGTAACAACAGTTATATTTGCCCAAGTTCTCTCTTGAAGATATTTCTTAAGTTCTGGTTTTCACGTACTAATTAAATTTGGTTTGCCTTCATAGATTTCAAAATAAAGACAGGTTTGTAGCAATACTAACAAAAATCAAGTAGAAAAAGTCTGCGATCACTGTTTTAGTATAGTAACTATAAAAATTATTTAAAAAGGGAATAATGAGCTATTTAGTAGTTGGTTGGATAACCTCATCATTTGAGAACCTCCTGAAGTCGTTTCAGCATTGAACTAACAAATCTGATGGCTTCTTCAGCGCTTATCTTCTCCTATTGGTCCTTAAGAACACTCTTCAGCATATCCTTGCTACATACACTGTGTTGACGAATCCTATATTCCAGCAAATCTCATAAGTGTTCTGTAGGATTCAGATCAGATGGCTGCGGGGCCATGTGCAGTTGATTTGGGACATTATGCAAGAGCCAAAGCTTCACAATCTCAGCGGTGTGCTTAGAATCGTTGTCGTGTTGGAAACGAAACGATTATCCTAAGCCAAGTTTGGTGGCACTTTCCGTTAAAATGTTTTTTAGGACATCAAAGTAATCATATTTGTTCATAATTGATTCTATATACTCCCAACTTGCCAACACCATTGCTCGCCATGTACCCCCACAAATTCATGAAGTTTTGTTAGAAAAAAAATTATATTTCTATTAAGTTTTATCTTTGCTGTATATGATTTCTCATGGTCGAACGCAGACTTTTTCTAGCAAGTGTATATTTAGATTGCACAAAGAATGATAAAAATGTAAAAGTACAGCAACAGAGATTAATATTAATTTTTGTTGAGATCAAGAAACCTCAACAAAAAGTACAAGTCCCAAAATAAAAATAAGTCATAGGATCAGAGCTAAAAATATTTTAAAAAAGGAGATAAATGAGATCACAGTTTATAGTTGTCAAGAAGGTGAAATGTAACATCTGGCAATACTTCTTCGGAAAAGAATACCGACACAGCTGCATCGAATTGAGATAAAATGTTATCATAATATTATATGTAAGCTAGATATATGTTTTCAAAAATTTGAAGCATTGACACTTAAATGCTAATGTGCTAAATTATCATTTTAGCTCATAGTTTTTATGCTTAAAAATTAAAATCTAAAACATAGCCAAAGTATGAATTTTATTTACAATTATTTTTGAAAAGTATTCTTTAATTACACACAGCTTCTCTTGAAATAATATGAGTAGATCATAAAACATTTTGCTGCACAATAAAATATAATTTTATCATTGAAAAAATTGGATACCTCAGTGGAATTCTTAACATATATAAACATTTTAATTTATCAATATAAATCATCTTTATCGTGTAAAATAACAAGTACTTTATGAAGATTTTTTAATATCAATCATTTTAAAACGTTAAATAATTGATATATTATGTATACATGATTATATATATATATATATATGATTATTACATGTATATTCAATGTACGGAAGTACATTCAACGTATTCGGATGAGAAATTTGTAATTCTTTGTTATAATGTTAATTCTAATAATAAAAAAAAATGAATCGTTTTCTTTCTTCAAACAAATTAACTTAGAATTTTACTGAGATGTAGAAATTTTTATCTTAGCTGGGCATTTTACATTAAAAAAGTGGTGACAGTTTTTTTTTTTTTGATTATTAAATATATTTGAAGCTATTTTTCTAAAGTTTTAATAGAGTCAAAATGATTTGGTATTAATTTTGTATTTTGCGTAAATCAAAGCTAAAATGACAGATCATTGAAATTTTAAATATTTCAACTGGATTTTTTTGATCAAAACTAAGGGAGTGGAGTAGCCCCTGTGCGACAAAAAGGCAGACCAACCCCATTGTACAAATTATACAACTGTTTATACTCATTGTTCAAGCTATAAAACTATAATTTACATGTATTACGTAGCTCTGCGTATGTAGTTTGTAACCATACTATTGAATAGGACTTATAGCCTTTTTATTATTGTTCCCTTGTCTGAGATAAATTAATAAATTTATTACATCATTACAAAAAAACTTTTTTTTATATACAAAGTGAAAAAATTGGAATGTGTGTAGAATTTTACAGATCTCTTCACCTATTTGCGAAAATAGTTGCTTAAAACAACATATTCACATCTCGAACAAACTGTGTGATTGAATTATATAAATACATTGAAATTAAAAAAAATATTTAAGAAACCTGAAAGATTTAAGCTTTAATGTGTGACAAATGGGAAATAATTATTAATCGAAATGTATTTATTATATAAAATCGATTTTCAGAATTTTGTTGTATAAGCTTGTATGCATGATAATCCGCTATTTGGTCATTTAGAAGTGCAATTAAATGCTCCATAAGAAAAGCATATATCATTAGAATAATATTTTTATAAAAAGATATGTTTGAATACCTCAATTATGTGTGTTTCAAATCTCAGTTATTTTTAATCAATAAATAATTTGATTTTTAGTGCGTACACATTGGAACTCCTTATCAGAATTAATTGGGACTGTGTCATCTAAATTTTTAGATGTCTGATTCAAACAAAATAACCTACAAAATGAGCCCAAACCCCTATAGCTAAGCCCTCTAAACCAGTGGTCTTCAAACTGTATTTCAGAGAACCCTGTGGTCTCCGAGACACAACAAAAAATCTAAAAGAAAATTATAAAAGTTTATACAAAAGGGATTCGCATGCTTTATCAAGTTTATACAACCTCTGACAGTAAAGTTCGGTGAATGAAGTCAGAACGACCAATCTGGCAACGTTGGCGAAACAAAACGCTGCACATGCGTAGCGGCAGGTGTTGACTATCTGCCTCCACCGTTGTTTAGTTGAGCTTCGTTTGTGTTTGATGTAAGACTTGTGTGTTTTACAAAGTGCTTGTTCAGCTCTTAACTGAGAACACAGGGAAATGAAGGAACAAAAGATCAATTCAAAGTCTTGTTTTAAGCTTGGCAGCACCGGAAGAAACTTGTGCGATGGTCATGAAGATCAAGCACTTTCCATGAAGCTTGTGTATGAGTGATATGCCCGTTTTCGAGAAGTCTGGAAAAGTGTTTCTGACAAAACCTGTAGCAGAAGACCAGCGACCTCCGTTAGTGACGAAAACATTGAGAAAGCGAGGGAATTAATCACGAAAGATTGTTGATTAACTGTGTGCATGATAGCTGATGAAGTGCAGATTAACCATGAATCTGTGCAATAAATCGTTACCTAGTATTTAGGGATGAGAAAATCTTGCGGGATACATAGGGTACAGCCCCAGTATGCACAACAAGGTTCATGACTTTTTGTTCACGGCAATGCTCACCCTCACGCAGCCAATATCGTCAAATAGTTCCTGGCAAAAAAGGGGGTCGTGCAGATTAAACATCCACCGTACTAGCCATACCTCAATCTTCCAGACTTCTTCCTATTTTCACGACTCAAACTCGCTTTGTAAGGAAAAAGATTTGATGATATTCATGACATCCAACGAAACATGACGAGGCTTTTGAACTCCTATCCCAAAAGAAAGCTTCTTGCAGTTTCCATGACATGCATAGCAGATCTTAACGGTGCATAGTTATGGGAGGTGACTATTTCGAAGGACAGTAAGGTAGCTTTCGTTAATATTTCGTCTACGTTAATCACTGACGTAGCTAGTTCATACTGGGCCCCGTATCTAAACTCCTTCGTAGCCCTTTTTTAGAAATGAAAACCCTGTTAGTGGTACTATAGTTACACATGCTGGGGTCCCTGTAACTTGGGGGCCCCGTATCATTGATACGGCGGTAGCTACGCCCCTGACGTTAATATTACAGGACTATTCAACGAACTTTATTGTCAGAGGTTGTATTACCACAAGTATCTGAAATTCATCCCAATCATTAAAAAGCTTAAAATTTCATTTGTACATGATAACTTTATTATATAAAACTTTTATTATAATATAATAAGAGAAATCAATTTTTTTTAATATATACTACCTGTTATATTGTGAATAATCTATTATTTACTGTCCCGGGTCCCACGAAATAATTTTACAATCGTTAGTACAATTCTTTGCAAAGCTAAATAGTTTTCTTATTCAAAATGCTCCTTTTATCATTTAAGGGAATAAAAGACACCGACAATAAAGGAGAGGGAACAACTTATCAGCAGATTAACAGATTCAAATTTAAAACTTAAATTTAAGCAAGAACTGCTTCTAAATTTTAGGTTGCACATTCATGTAGAATACACAGGATTTCTCACACAGCTATGAACATTTTAATACCATTCAAAACAATATATTTAAGTGAAAAATATTTCTCAAAGTGAGTGGTTACAAAACCAAAATATAAAAGCAAATTAAACGCAGGTTATGAAATCGACTGCAGATAATTTCAATACACATAGACTTCGACAGTTTGTGTAAAAAAAAAATGCAAGCATATATCCCAGTTACTAAATGTAATGCTTGGGTAGGTGACACTAGGATCACAAATTAAGATTATTAACGAGAAAGTATATTAAGTTTTTAATTACAAATATAATACTTTTTTAATTCTCTTTAAGGTATCCGACTACTTGTGACAACTTTTTTTTAAAAAAATGGAGATATGGAGATTTTTTTGTAGTTTTTAGATTTATTTCGTACATTTTAAGAAAAAAAGTTTAAAATTAAGAAGAGAAAAATAAATTATTACTAGTAAAATGGGAAAAAAATGGGTAAAAATTGACAAAAAATTATATAAAAGGGTCTGTACAAATAGTAAATGAACAAATTCTCAATTTTTCAATTTTGATGTATTACTTTGCTATTCGTTTTTGAAATGACCTTCAGGATAAGAGATATTTTAATTTTTACAAAAACTACAGCCCTTTATCTTAGTTATTATATAAAATTGCTTAGAAAAATAGTGATTATATTCACATAAAGGGCTGCAAATTTTGTAATAAAACAGTGATTGATAAATCTGAAGTTTAAAACACTTCTACCGTTATACAGAACATACACAAACAAAATTTCAGCAAACTATTTTAAAAACATTTTGAGCAATCGCTGTCCCCGTTTGAGCATTTTGCAAAAAAAAACACATTTCGAGTAAAACGCATTTTAAAGTTTGACATCTTATGTAAAGTTATGGCATCTGCTTTTACTAAAACACTTTTAGTTTTTGTTCCAGTGAATGGAAAATAAAAAACTTGGTATTTTTATAAGGCAATAAGATGGCCTATAAAATAAAATCATAATCCTTTTTTTCAATTTTTAAAAAAAAATCATGATAAATCATGATCATGGGTAGTCGGATACCTTAAATAAAATATCTATATAACATGTTGATCTACTTTAAATATTACTTTAATAAACATTGTGCTAAGTGTGAGTGTTTGTGGAATAAGGTTCCCCGAAAACATTTTACCATTCTAAGGGTTCTGTAAGTTGAAAAAGTTTGAAGACCACTGCTTTAAACAGTAAAAAGAAATATGTTTTGAAATAAGTCGAAACAAAAATGTATGGTAAATTAATGCAAAATTAAAAATTTAAATCAATATATTATGAACATAATGCGCATTAGGTTGGAATAAAAGATATACTTGGAAGCTAACTCAATTTTTTTTATTTGCTTGCATTATTTATGAATTTTTTCAATGGCATTCCAAATTAATCAGGTTTAATGAATTGTGGATTAATAAGGGTTTTCTGTATTCTAAATTTTTGCTGAAAATGTGTGTATGTGAATATTTTTTTTGTTTGTTTTTGTTTGCAGAGAATCACTCCAAGTCAACATGAAATATTATGGGCTACTGTTTTCTCTTTTAGTTTCAGCAACAGCTGTATTGTGGCCCGTAAGTATGAAAATTTTAATAATGTAAATCCTATTGTTCTCTTATTTCTCTACCTATCTATTAATTTATAGTTCCTGTAAACACTTTTAGAATTCAGATAATGCACGAGACAAGCAAAATTTATTTGAAATATTTGAATAAGATTTTTTTTTCAAAAATTTAAAACAACAAAAAGGGGAATTTTTAGCTCTATTCCTATTCTATCATAATACTTTCAGTTTTTAATTTTTTTTTAAATACAGTCTTAAAATGCTTCAAAACATTACCTGTATATTGTTAAAGAGTATTTTTATAGTACCTCTCTCCAGTAGTGCAGACAAAAAATTTTCAAGGGGTCCAGGGTCGAAAGTCTACCATTTTGGAATCATGCTCCAATACGCCGCACAACATATTCTTTTGATTTTGTCCATTTTCGGGAACAAAAACAATACAAAATTAATTATTGAATAAATAATTATCATTAATTAATTTAATTAATTAGTAGAATTAAATATATAATTAAATTTTACGTAATATATACATAGGATTATAACCAATTGAAAAAAAACCCAAGGGCTATGGGGGGTGTCCGGGCCTCTAGGACACCCCCTTGTGTGCGCCATTGCCTCTCTCTCATGCTTTACTATGCATATTTTTATCCAGAAAAAAGTAAAGTATTGTTAATTAATTTAGTATGCTTTTCGAAGTCTCAATGCTCCTAGCGTTGTACATTCGGTTTTTTTTTTTTTTTTTTTATAAATCTATGAAAATACTCTTCAGAAGCAAGATACTGGGCATTAGCCCAAATTTTAAATAATTTAATCATGCTGCTTCTGCCGATTATATTGCAAGCGCGAGTACTTGATGTATTATCTCAACTAATGCAACAGTTTCCTTGACTGGAATAATTTAAGATGCCAGATATTTATTTTATGCTTTTCTAATCCATTATTCTGGATAAAGTGTTTTTGTAATGTACCAATTATAACAGAATCTTTCTCAAAAGTTGCCATTTTCTAGGGCACAAATTTTTGGAAAAATAACCAGTCTTCTTTCACAAAAGTGTGTCTTTATTCGAATGATCCAAGTAAATTTACGGTAGAGTATCATTTTTCTCACATAAGGAATATTTCATTGAATATAGAAGTGTTTAAGTATGCTTTATTGAATTTTCTTTCTTTATTATAGCCTGTGTGTATATTGTGTCCTAATACTCTGTATCCTATAGTGGTAAGTATATAACATTTTTTTTTAACAATGTAAAATTCTATAAGAATTTCAATCACTCGTAATTCAATTATAAATTAATGCGTTATAGATTTTTGTTTTTAATAAATTATGAACTATTCAATTCTCACTTCAAATTTCACAAATCAAATTCAAAATATAGTAAATCTTTTAAGAATGAATTTTCAAATTGATCTTTCGAGAATTAAATTCATTGTTTTTAAAATGAAAATTTTCTATAAGCTCTTTCTACGACATATCATTTTCCTATTTTAAAAATATCTATTAACAAAAAACAATAAATTAAAAAAATTAACAACAAAATTGCATTCTAATCCAAAAAAATACTACGGTTGAATGCACACGCATATGTAAGTTGATATTTTCATCTTTGCAAAGAAATTTGTGGCTTCTTACTTCTAATTACTATAATTGTATTATTGAAATGCATGAAATGGAAGAAAAATATAATTAATATGCATACATATGAAATATTCTAAAGTGAAATGAACAAAAATATTACTTTAAAAAAAAGAATAAGCTTCATTCAAGTATAGTTGATAAAAACAAAATACTATTAATTTCGTTTTGAAAGAAATTTTTTTTTATTTCTTTTTTCCTTTTTCTTTTATTTTTAAGAAGTTAAATACATATAGAAGTTTTTAAATCACAATATGGTAGAAATTTTTAAAGCATATTAGGAATTTAAATTAAATTAGATAATTATTCACAAAAACAAAAGAATGTACTTTCATAATTTTCTTTCTGCCGTAATTGCACTAAAAATTCTTTAAATTAAGTAAATTTAAACTTAATTATTATGAATAAAATAAATTGGACATAAAGTTCCAGTATAAATGGAAAAATAAAATGTGATTTTAATTATTTTTTTTTATTTTTATTGCAGTTGACAACTTGCGTCATGGGGGTAAGCATCATTTAAATACGCCTTTTTTTTTTATGAAATTCCCCGTATTTCTTAGCTTATTAATTATTCTGATTCTGAAAAGAAGATCTAAGTTTATTTTACTCTTGTGTAAGATTTATTTTGATAATTTTTTTTACATTTCAGTTATTTTGAGAATAGTATTCTCAAAACAACAACCGAGTTTATTAGTATTTTGAAATGCTCCAAAATAAACATTATAAGTCTGAAAATATATTATGGTATTGTTAAATTTTACATATTTTTCCATTAAAATATCATTTATGTTGTATATTCCTCATCTGCGTAACTTAGGTTTAGTTTGTACTAAAAAAACAATTCAATGCATCTTTTCTGCAACTCGTTACTTTTTATATCTGTATGAGAATAAAAAAAAAAAGTCTAATTTTAAAAAAAATAGGGTTAAAAGATTTTTTCTTTCATTCATTAAAATGAATATGCTATATTACACAAGACAGCTTAGTTATTCTTTCATTAATGGTATCAAATACTGTTAACACACAGAGAGAAAAGAACAAAACCCTTAAAATAAACAATTACAAAAAATTACCTTTCAAAAAATATTTTTTATTTTGGCTCTTGCTTGCATTAAAGGAATAATTGGAAGTGAGAGAACTTATAACAAAATTCATATCATAAAAATTAATACAGTAGAACAAGGGTGTTAAACTCAAAGGCTGATTTGGGCCAAATAAACAAGGTTTAACTTAAGGTGGGAAGCAAAGAAAATTAAAATTCATAGAACCGTAGGTTTATTTTGAATAATACCGGGTGTTTCAAAAGTCACACACATCAACCTTTGTGTGGTTGAGTTTTAAAGACAGATAAATTATGTTAACAAACAAAATAAAGGACAGACAAAGGCAGAACGGTTATCTTTATTGTCAGGTGTCATACATGGTAAAATAACAATAAATGTTCAAAATGATGTCCGTTTTCCTGAACCTAATCAAACTCGTTTTTTGCCAGATTAATTGACACTTTACGAAGAGTGTGCGAATTAATGCCTGATATATTGCATGAAGGATGTTACTCTTAAGTTCATCAAGCGTATGGGGATTATTCCTGAAGGTGATATTTTTCAGATATCCCCAAAGAAAAACTCCTGAATTGACAAGTCCGGTAAACGAGGTGGCCAAAGTCCTTTGGAAATGACAAGATGATTGAAAAATTCAGTTAAAACTTCCATACTGTACCGTGATGTGTGACACGTTGCTCTCTCTGTCTTGCTGCAACCAAACGTACCTTTCAACACTTTCAGCAAGGATATGAATTCCGTAATATTGTTTATGTATACGGACAGTCTTTTCAAGGGACTTCTTTGTAAAGCGGTCTCCACATCTGCCACTTTCGTTTTCACTATGAACGCTCTATTCGATCCTGTGTCACGGAATCGTTGCACTAAACGTGTTATCATTGATGCATTTGGTGCTGTTTCACCTGAATATTTTCTGCTGAAATGCTTTTATTACAAGGCAATGAGATTTTATAGCAAAATAAAATTCCATGATGGCTGTTCTTGGCTCTTGGGAAAAAAACATGCACTTCCCTTTGTGAACTCAACTGACTACAACTAACAACTATTTTGAAACTGATGCTTATATACGTTCAAAACTTCTTATGATGGGGCCCCCTGCTGCTATCTAGTGACAGAAATCGCAACCAACCCTTTTGGTTTTTAAGCAACAAGGATTACCATGTGGATGTGCGTGACTTTTGAGACACCCAGTATATTATAATAAACATACATAAAAAGAACAAGAAAAATTTAATATGTACTTCCTGACGACCTTTTCTCTGCTACCATCTTTCCTTTTTCGGGAGAAATTTTTATATTTTATTATACATTATTGTATGCCAATGTATTGACCTGTCCACAAAAATGCTCGTTGTGAGCCACGTGCGGGCCGCGAGTTTAACACCCCTGCAGTAGAGTCTCGAATGCTCAGCACTCGATAACCCAGCAGTCCGAATAACTCTTGCACACCCTTGCAGGTCGAAGATCCATATCGATACCGAGCAAGACACTATGCCCAATGCAGAAATTATTGTTCCTGTCACAGTTAATGGAAAAATGCCAGAAAATGATGAACACGTTAACGTTCAAGACACAGGACTAATTCCTAAAATATCATATAGTGAGGGACTAATGGCTATCGAAACTGCCCTTCTGTATTTTGAACAACAAGGTGCGTCGGTAATGGACTTAAAATTCCTTCATCACCTTCGTGATGAAGCAGCAAAACGCAGAGTGTAGTACGGAAGACAAGAGGACATTAGGCATTTTTTTTTTTTTAAAAAAAATAGCCAGTTTTTGCAAAGTTGGCTATTTAATTTTCATTATAGACAACTTTATGCCTAAAGTATGCCTTTTAAGTATTTTTCTAAGGTGTGTTTTATAGGAAATTACTGTGTACCAGGGTTTCTTAGCCCAGCGCCGGTGGGGGACAATGTACCCGCGACGCTATCTTTGTGCGCCCTCAACTGTCCGCTAACTACTACATCAATACCAACCGAGGCCTGACTTAGAAAAATTAGTGGATAATATATAATGCCAAAAATCGCATTATCGAGTCGCATTATTTGAATTTTGTAGAACATTGTTTATGATGCTTTTGATTGCAATAAAATAAAGAAATATTAAGAATCGTTATACTTTTTTTTAACTGCGCCCGCCAGCAATGTCCTGTTTGTTAGATGTGCCCAGACAGGAAATAAGGTTAAGAATACCTGCAGCATACTACGTATTCATTAATTTTCATTCTCATGTAGTAAATGCTCTATTCCTTCGTGAAGTACGTACTTTTCCTTTGTTTAAGAGTATTTGGGCAGTTTATTTTATGTTGTATTCTCAAGTAAACAATACATACAAGTGTAGTACAGTATTTTCAACACTCATATTTATCCTCTTTTTTAATCTCATTGTCAAAAACCCGGCATTTTCCCAAACACAGCCATTCTTCAGTCCACACAGTGCCGGTTTATCCACTGGACGTTGGGGCGGACGCCCAGGGGCTCGGGGTCCGGAGGAACCTGAAGGGACCCAGATAAGCTAAACTTAACCGGATCCAAGAGCCTCTCCTGGGATCTAACAGTGCCAAGGGGGCTCATAGATGTCTGCACCCTGGGCCCGAAATGAGCTTAAACTTGCCACTAAATCCATATTAGGCTAAGTTTTCGATCTCTGCCGTACTAATGAATTTATTATATACTTTAAAAATTGACATATAGGTAGTAAGATAATAAAAATTGTAAGATTCTTAATACATATTTGTGTTTCTTTTAGTCTGTTATACCTATGAATGTTTCTTACACTCAAGCAAGCTGCATCGTTGGAAATTGTGCTGTGAGTATAAGTTATAATACTCTATTATTGTTTACTCTAGTATATTTTTCTAGATTGCAATTTATTTTTAAGGGAGATATTTTTATACGTCTTCTTTTCTCGTATTGTGTAAGTCAAGTAACTTTCGATGTAATTATTTCAGAATTAAAAATGAAATTTAATTAAATATTTTCATATTTATAGTTGTAAGCTAATTGTCAAGCAAATTATAGCTGTGTGATTTCATTCTTACACAATATTTAAAATCATCTATATTAAAAGAAGTATATAGTCACTGTCATGGATAATTCTGAGTGGACCCTGCATCAAAATCTTTTGGGGTTTCATAATATTTCACGATTTTCCACTTAAAGATTTTGGGATCCCTGAAGTTTGTGGTCCCGTATCATTGATACCGCAATTGCTATGCCCGGCATATCGTCAAAAAATTATGATTATTTGATGTTCTAACATGTTAACGCACTTATCCACATAATTTTAGTGATTTTTGGGAAGAAATTTATAAGTACAAGAGATGGCAATTTCGCTTTTAATAATTTCAGTTAATAATGTATGAAAGTAACATATTCAGTTCTTAAAATGTATGGAAGTAATCAAAAAAAATATTTTCTCTTAATATTGAAAAACCCAAATCAATCTCAGAACAAACAAAAACATTTCGATTTTTCTATAGATTTGTGATATTGTAGTACATACATTCGTTTATTATACCATATGTATCTTTAAAATTTCTAAATATTCCATGAATACACAAGTTTTTATTTTAATTGATAAAGTTAAGCCTAAATTTAGAATTATAAAATAGAGGAGAAACATGGAACATACATATTTCATGCGGGAAATAATAAAGTGATTCAAAAGGAAACGAAAATTATATAAAGTTAATATATAGTGTACTCTGTGTAGAATAGTTTCCATTCTTTAACTTTATTAAAAGTCAATCTTAACTGATTACCTTGAAAATTTCATCATTTCTGTAGTTTAACTGATAGTCACTGATGCATGTGTGGATTCGAAAACCTTTAATATTAGAATTTAAGCCTTAAAAGGCCTCGTTATTATTTCATTTCTCTTTTACAGGTAAATATGAACCCCAAACCTCCGGCAAAACCTAAGAGGGAAGTTGAAGAGGAACCAGAAGAACAGGACAGTGATCAGAGGGAAACGTTTGCAAGCACTTTATTTGGAGGCGACATATCATCTGTACCGAATCTCTTCGAGGATGAAGATCAGGAACAATCCGTACCTTACACAATATTAGTCGACGGACACAACGTCACCATTACAAACGTAGAAGAGTATTTCGTTCATTCTGATGAACAGCAGGATGAAAACTCTCTGGACGAAGAACTGGAGTGATTACAGTCATAGATTTGGTGAAATTAAACATTAACCGACCAAATGGACCGAAATCGTACTATATTTTTCTTTAACTTTCTAAAAGACCGGTTGAAAAAAAAAGCATTCTTTTCATGTTGATATTTTATATTCTAAACGTTTATTGTAAAATATTCTAGAATAAAGAATGACCTGAGATTTACAAGATGTTTTTTTTGTGTGTGAAAGAACAAAAATTAAAATCAAAAGCATCTAAATTATCAGAAATTAATATTTAACTGTCTTTTTAACGATCAAGTATTCATTACGATATATTTTTCCTTATAAATATTATCGCTTTTCTCATGGATAATTTAAAAAAAAGTGTAGCTTATATGTATGTAGGTAATTTTTGAGCCACTTTGGCAAACATTTCTAACTAAAGGGGCTTATATATATATATATATATATATATATATATATATATATATATATATATATATATGTTATAGTGTTGGCCGGTGTTGTTGTATTTGGATATCAGGTCTCAGGACAAACATCTTCAGAATTAATTTTCATCTTGTTTATTTATACACACATAACATAGATAATCAATCACCTTTATATTTACATCTTTTTGGTAAGATCACGAAAACAAACACATATAACAGAAGGGACAAGCAGCAGCGACATTTCACATGACGAACACAAAGACAAAGAGAGCGATCACAAAAGATTTTCGCTTTATATACCGGCAGTGACAATCGCGTGACTATTTTGTAATAAGAGGTATGATTGGTTAAAATGG
>BMAV01021595.1:0-12453 GCA_019973955.1 Trichonephila inaurata madagascariensis
AACTGACATTTTAAAATTTAATTGCATACCAATAGGTGTAACGAACGCAAACTATTTTGGACTATAAAATCAGTAGAAAATGAAAATATTACTGTACAAACATTAAATATTACAAAAATTTAGAAGTTATTTCTTTTTTATACAAAATAAATCTTAAATTTACCTATTCGACCAATTTAAAACAACTGACATTTTAAAATTTAATTGCATACCAATATAGTGTAACGAACGCAACACTATTTTGGCAAAATCAGGAAAAATGAACAATATTACTTAAAAGCATTATTATTATTGAATTGTGCGATTTAACTATGTATTCTATAGAACATGGGTCGCGGCAATCTTTTAGCTCTGGCATATACCAAATCATTCTACCAATATAATTCAGAGTGCCACACAGTAGGACATATTTGAAACATTTCGATTCCAGCAATAAAGCATGCAGAGTTAAAGAATAGTGGTCAATAATGTAGATTTGCAGTTTTATTATATATTAATTTTGCATCGTTTAAGGTATCCGACTACGTTCGGAACCATGATTTTGCAAAAGCGCATAAATGGATAATTTTCATGATATTTAGTGTCACTTGGATTAGAATATATGTATAAAATTGTTTTAAGAACATTTTGACAAAAAAAATTATTTAAATACAATATTTTGGCAAAAAATTCACTTATAGAATAATCTTTTTTCAAAATGTTCTCCTTTTGTGAAAAAGGCTTCTATTATAATAATATTTTGCCTGTATACAGCTCAGACCTCTCTACAGAGGTTCAACTAGAAGTTTTGAATAATTCGCATTAGTTTCAGAACTACCACCAATTGAAATAATTATTGGCGTTCTTTTCTTAAAATTGCTCCCCTCTGTTGTCGTAAAATATGGATAAACCCACTTATAAGTGATATATTTCAAAAATTCTAGTTGAGCCTCTGTAGAGAGGTCTGAGCTATATACAGGCAAAATATTATTATAATAGAAGCATTTTTCACAAAAGGAGAACATTTTGAAAAAAGATTATTCTAAGTTAGTTTTTTTGCCAAAATATTGTATTTAAATAATTTTTTTGTGTGAAAATGTCATTAAAACCATTTTATACATATATTCTTATCTAAGTAACACTAAATATCATGAAAATTTATCCATTTATGCACTTTTGCAAAATCACGGTTCCGAACGTAGTCGGATACCTTAAAGATATTGCTTAATGTAAAAATAAACAGCATAAAATATATTTATTTTTCTTCAATAAAAACTAAAAAAACAATAAAATTGTACATATATTAAGTACTTTTAAACAAACTCTCTTATTTGTCTAATGTACTTACCGTTCATACAATGAAGAGGAGGCTACTTCCTGCGTCTTCAAGGCTACTTCCTGCGTCTTCAAAACTAAAAAAGAAATTCTGTGGTTTAATTTCCCTATTTCTTAAATTTCACTACAAAAATACAGAATATTAATTCATCAAAAAATCATTAAGGTTTCATAAACTAACAAATAGGTCAAAATTGAATTCGTTTACACGTACCAATTAAAATTGACATGAAGCACAATTAATGTTGAAAATTTTATATACTTCTTCCTTTGGATAGTAAGTTCTGTTATACAATAAGAACGGAACAAACAGGGGTGGGGACTTTAATTCAAAAGTATATATTAGAGTGTTCTATGGAACTCCCCCCTCATTGGAAACGCATTTGAAGATAAGTACGATTCATAGACTTACTAATTTACAAACAACAAATCTATTCTATAATAAAAATATTAGAATACTGCTTCTTTATTTTATCTAGAAGAAATATATATATATATATATATATATTTGGAAGAGTGGGGAAATACCAACAAATCACGCAACAAAATAATAATAAAGTAATAAAAACGCCCTCAACACAAAAACTTTTATTATTAATTCTGACTGAGGAAAAATAAATAGAAGTAATTGTGTGCATTCTTTTGATGATAGCTAGTACGAATATATATAAAAATAGACATTTTACAATTTAATTTCATAATAATACAGTAACAGCAAAATTATTTGGGCCAAATTAGGCAAAACACATATAATAATTAATAACCACATATTCTTCCGATTAGTACATACACCGAATTCAAATTATGTTCTCTAAACTTTTTATTGTTTATCCAACGAAATATCTAATATCTTTTTTTATAGTTGGAATAATTGATTTTTTGTTATACTTCGAAACAACACAGCTATATATATTGGGAATGGACCTAATAAGTAGAGCCACGGTCAAGAACGCGGGCAGCACCCAAGATTGGATCCTACAGCTCCTAAGCGCAGTGGCTGTTAAATACGACAGGAATGGAATCCACAATTCAACAGAAATACCAGCCACCATAACTACTTGGCTATCGCGGCTATTTATGATACAGTATATAAAAATTTCATTCTCGTTCTAAGGGAACTCAAAATTTAGTTGCACAGGTTAACAAAGTATTATATCGTCGTTGTCAACCAACATTTTTATTTCAGTTCTTAAATGTTTTTAAATATATACCAGCTGGGGTTGGGGTCCAATTAACAAACAACATTATTAATGCTAAATATCAAACATTTATAATTTCTCATGGAAAAAAAAGTATTTATTTTAAAGAAAAAATTCAAATTTGTTCACCATTGCCCCTAGAATTTATGTTACAAGAATTAAAAAAGCTTTAAAATGAGGCAACTAAATGATAAGTATTAAAAAAGTCGTTATCATGGAATGAAGAATGTATGAAAAATTATGATCCAAATATCATCATTTTGATTACTATTAGAATATTTTAATTATATTGATTACCTTGCAAAAATAGAGGTAGCGGGGTAGCCGCTGCGCTACTGCGCGTCCGTTTTGCCAAAAATCCTGATCTCAAATATCTAATAAGTATCCTGAAATAAAAAAAAATCACATCTTCGAATAAATGTAAATTAAAATACACTTTTTATAGTAGAAAAAACAGAGTAGAATTCTTATGAAATTTATATATATATATGTGCTATAAAAGTAAAATCTAACAAACGTACAATAACACAAAATATTACAAAAAAATTTTAGAAGTTGTTTCTTATTTATGCAAAATAAAACTTAAATTTACTTATTCGACCAATTTATAACAACTGACACTTTAAAATTTAATTACATACCAATGTTGTAACAACCGCAATATTATTTTGGCAAAATCAGAAAAAATGAACAATATTACTTAATAACATTATTATCATTGAAACATATCTGAAACATTTTGATTCCAACGATAAAAGCATGCAGAGTTAAAGAATTGAGGTCATTAATGTAGATTTGCAGTTTTATTAGAAATTAATTTTGCATAGTTTCACAATTCACTGAATGATTCATTTTAATTCATTGTCAGTAATAAACGTTACTAATTAACGGTACTAATTAAATTTTACTATTTCACTCTAATTATAATGAATTTATAAATGAAATAATATACTTACAAGATAACGAAGTATAATAGAAATAAAAAAATATAAATAATAATATTCAACAATATATTAATTAAAATTTAAGAAATATTACAATAAAATAATCGCTTTCACACAATATCCAATTCGTATCAATCTCAAGATCTAAATGAAATAATTAACACAGCAGTATTAAAGGTTTTCCATATTTGGCGCATTATCGCCAATACCATGTTTGGGAAAAAACTAGTAAACGAAAACCGAAAGATGGCAACCCTAATCCTAAAAGAAAGAAACAAGTAACTTAAAAAAAATTCCTACTTAGGTCAGCAAAGAAAAATTTTATTTTAGTTACTTTTTATTAAATAGTTACAATTAACATACAGTGGACCACAAAAGTGTTCGTACACTTGCAATTTCTATTAAATTTTATAATTTAATGTTTTCGACTAGTAAAAATTCATATATTGTAATTGTAATTTTGTTATGATATCTGCAACTTGTTCTTAATGGAATGACATAATTAATTTTTTAAAAATAGTATAACTATTTTTAAAAAATTAATAATCAAAAAGCTATTAAAAATTACGCCACAAAGTCTTCGTACACTTAACAAAAATCTCAACTTAGCTTTAAATATTGTATTTCTTTCTTAATTTAGTACTTAGTAGGATATCTTTTAGTGTCCACAACAACTTTTAAGCGTCTTGGTATAGATTTAATCAGTTTTTTGTAATTTCTGCATCGATTTTCCTCACAGAATGATCACAGAAGAATGGAGGAAAATCGATGCAGAAATTACAAAAAAACTGATTAAATCTATACCAAGATGCTTAAAAGTTGTTGTGGGCACTAAAAGATATCCTACTAAGTACTAAAGAAAGAAATACAATATTTAAAGCTAAATTGAGATTTTTGTTAAGTGTACGAAGACTTTTGACGTAATCTTAGTAGCTTTTTGATTATTAATTTCTTAAAAAAATAGTTATACTATTTTTAAAAAATTAATCATGTCATTTCATTAAGAACAAGTTGCAGATATCATAAAAAAATTACAATTACAATATATTAATTTTTATTAGTCGAAAACATTAAATTTTATAAGAAATTGCAAGTGTACGAACACTTTTGTGGCCCACTGCATATATTTATTTTTACAAAAAGGTGTGAATATAATTACTTTTTTTTATTATATAGTACTTATGATTAACAAATTTTCCACATAACGAACTTTTTTTCGGGATTTAGCAACTTCGTTAAATAGAGGCCACTGTATATATCACTGTTACGCCACTGTATATAACAGTGGCGTAACGGAAACACTAGGCCCCCTGCAAACTCAAGTTTTGGGCCCCAAGCCAGTGGCGTAACGTACACCCCTGCAACCCCGATTTGCGGTGGGAGGGGACAGGGACTCTAAGGGACCTCGATGTGGGCCCTCCTCCTCGCCCCCCTCGATATGGGGGTGTTATGAGGGTATACGTTACTCCACTGCTTGATGTACCTTCATTATTTTATGTAGAACATACTAACAAACACAGAACATACACACACATCTACAATATACTATGAGACAAACATCAACCGTTTTTCAGAACATTCTAGTCTTTATACAAAATGCCAACCCCGGAAGTCTTAATACAATTATTACATGAAGTCCTAGAGGACCATTATAGATTTAAAAGCTCTCAAGGGAGGATTAATGTGAATTATTACATATATGCAAATCAGATTCAAATTCGATGCCGTTGGGCCTGGGTTCGAATCCCGGAGAAGACATGGATATTTGGGAATGCATAGTGCCTTCGCGGCATGGGGTTACTCTAAATAGCCTTCTAGCCGAAAGTCCTCTCGTGAGGTTGGTGGAAGGGGAAGAGAGGTGGGAGGCTTCTGACACCTCAGGGTGTTCTCCCTCTAAATTGGGGTGGAACCGAGCCAAAAAAATCGTACTGTCACCGGTTTGGTGCTCAAAGCTACGGCTAACGACAGGCGTACTGCGCGCCCTGTGCCACGATGAATTTCATGATTGATCTGATGTTACTGTAGATCAGGCGGCAGAAGTAACAACAACAGATTTTAATTAATAAAGATTTAAAAGTGTATTTTTTATTTTTTTAAAGTGAGAAACGTTTGTGTGTGCGTGTGGAATCAGTCTTTATTTCACTGATGTAAGAAACGTATAAAACATGTCGATAAATGTCAACGTATTTCTTCAATGGATTTGGAATTAATTCAGGATAAAAATAGTTGTATAATAACTTTGTTCCTTTTAGATTTTTCCACTGTAGTACACGTTATGTTTCTTAAAGTCTTTTCAAAATATTGATTCTTTTTTTTAAAAAATAAAATATTTGTTGTGTGTGCAGTGCTTGATTTTTTAGTATGCAAAACAGCCCAATTTTATTTTTTACTCTAATTCTGTAATTAATAAGCCTTCAAGTAATAATGCATTGCAATATTTTTTAATGCAAGACCTTACAACAGAGATGGGCATTAAGTCGATCGCGGTCTACCACCAATACATTTTAGGTGAGTGAATATTAACATCCCACTATTCAGCTACTCGAGAGCTTTTGGCGACGGACCTCGTAATTTTGAACCATAGTCAAGTGACGAGGATGACACCTGAGCTGGCACCCCCTCTCCTATTAACCACACCACACCAACGGGAGGACGTTTGGACTCTCGAAATGTTTAACGTGCATCGCTCCCCTACACGGCGGGTCTTTAGTGGTACTGGGCTCGAACTCGTGACAATGCCTGCCACGATCCGATACCTTGACCACTCGATTACCGCGGCCATCCAATACATTTTGGAGTGACCGCTTGAAGATTAGCAATTAGTAATTATATACCGAAATATTCAAGGTTGGCTGACAGTATGCTGACTAAATCTTCTATATTGACTATAACTATAAGCACTAACTTTAGATGAAATTGTTTTATTTTTCATGTATTTCGAATTGTTTCGCAACAAATGCATCCTTTGATATTATATTTGTGGCTATTTTTATAATTACATTTGTATCTTGCGTTTTGCTTTAAACGTGGTCTATAAAGTGTAAGTTTATTTTATTGTAGTTATGCAGTTAAGGTATACATTCCGTATTTATATTATTAAAGTTATAATAAATATTGTAGACCTTTTTTTCATAGCTTACCACACCTAAGCCTCTTGTGACGTCTCTCGCGTTCTTCTTCTAACATAACTCCTAAGTTCTTTGACGGCCACGATTAATGGCAAAACTTTTCCAACCCAATACCAAGAAGAGAAACGGATCGAATATGCAAATGAGATATACTTTAAAAGGATAGAAAGTTTGGTGAGATATCACGGCAAGCCTAGAGATAACTTAGTGCGGAATTGTTTGGAATAAAGGTTAGACGTCCTACAGCTTTGGAAGAAGGATACGCTCATTGCCTTAAATTATAATAAGGATTAAGAAAGCATGAGTCTTCTCATCTAAAATTAACATAATAGGAATTTCTTCAACCTAGGAAGGAAGGTGACTCTATAAGGGTAATATTTTGTATGGGAAGTTAGATTAGACAGTTAAATTAATATAATTAAGATAAGTAATTTCTGAATTTGCGCTATCTGACTTGATAATATCAGGGTTGAAAATTGTTTGGCTTATTCTCACTTTAAAAGAAGTTATTTATTTAGAATTAAGTAATTTAAGTTATTCTTAATAAAAGTTGTGTTAAGAATTACATAATGTATGTTTGAGATAATCCCACCTCTAGCTTACGCAGGAATCACCCCCAGACATAGTCATCACAAGGATATGGCTATGTCTCGCACTCTAATTAGGCCACTTGGCATCTTAAGAAAATAATTAAAAGTAGCCCGTACCTTGGAAAAGTCTGCCTTAAAAGTATTCTAGGGAGGGAGGAGGGTTTCTTGACAGCGGGGCGCAATGTACACCCCCGCATCGTGAGGGGGCCCAAGGCCTGATGTTATGGTTTTTAAATCTTTTGTAAGATCTGCCTTGGGTCTCAAAGCTGTAGGGGCTCCCTAATATTCTTCGTTACGCCACTGTCTACATTCATTAATTTTCATTTCCATGTAGTAAACGCTCAATGCTATTGTATAGTGCAGGAATGGCGAACCATTGGCACGCGCGCCATGGATGGCACGCGACACAATATTTTAGGCACGTCACCGATCAAATCGACTTGCATTTTAATTCAAAATAACAATGTTCAATATGAAGTATTACGAGGAACGTGAGTGATCTGTCACAATTTTCAGCGAGATTTTCTCAGTTAAAAGAATTATCGGAAACGCTCAAGTTTTTTTTTTTTTTTTTTACGTACCTTGATGTGACTTCATTTAATAAACTGAAGTTGTCCCGATTCTAGTAGTTGACAAATTGAAAAATTTGAAGTGCAACTCTGATTGATTTCAAGTCTAGTTTAAATATGGATTCAAAAATTTGTTGAAAAAAAAGGACACAATTGGAATTGTGTATTAAAACAGAAATATTAACAAGCAATATAAGTTAAAATGCTAGTAATGGAATTCGATTTCTGATACATTTACTGTTTGAAAAAAAAACTGGCTCATGCTATTTTAACCAAGTTTTCATCTACCTAAGCCTGCGAGTCATTATATTCAGAGATGAATAACATTAAAGACTCACAAACCGTTTGGAAGATCACTCCAAATCAGCTTGCGTTCTGTGGTAAAAGTAACATCTTACAATTCTAAGTTATTTGTCCATCTAATCTACCACAACAGAATTCATACTAATGTTACCTGAATTTGAATTACACTTATAAACAAAACATTTACTACTATACTGTGCAAAATGTATTCTTTCGTTGTCATTAAAGAGTTTTCAGTTGTTAGTGGTATTTAGTTTTATTCTCTTTTCTCAATAATCACAAGCGAAAATTATTTGACGACACGTCTATACCTCCTCAATCATTTCTTAAGGTATCCGACTACGTTCGGAACCATGATTTTGCAACGTGTAAATGGATAATATTTATGATATTTAGTATCACTTAGATTAGACTACATGTATAAAATTGTTTTAAGGACATTTTGACAAAAAAATTTATTTAAATACAATATTTTGGTAAAAAATTAACTTAGAATAATCTTTTTTCAAAATGTTCTCCTTTTGTTAAAAATGCTTCTATTATAATAATATTTTGCCTGTATATAGCTCAGACCTCTGTACAGAGGCTCGACTATTATTTTTGAAAAATTCACATTATTTTCAGAGTTACAACCCATTGAAATAATTATTGGCGTTTTTTTCTTAAAATTGTTCCCCTTTGTTGTCGTAAAATATGGATAAACCCACTTCTAAGCTATATATTTCAAAAATTCTAGTTGAGCCTCTGTACCGAGTTCTGAGCTATATACAGGCAAAATATTATTATAATAAAATCATTTTTCACAAAAGGAAGAACGTTACAAAAAGTATTCTAAGTTGGCTGCCAGATAACCAGCTGTTTAAAATAATTTTTGTCAAATGCCTTTAAGCTAATTATTCTGGCATCTAAGTATTTTCATATCATGAAAATATCCATTTTTACCTTTTGCAAAATCTGATTGAACGTAGTCAATACTAAGAGTTTTCAGTTGTTAGTATTTAGTTTTATTCTCTTTTCTCAATAATCACAAGCGAAAATTATTTGACGGCACGTCTATACCTCCTCAATCATTTCTTAAAGGAAAAAAAGGGCACGTTGATCCAAAAAGATTCGCCACCCCTGGTATAGTGCATACTTTTTCTTTGTTTTAGGTTATTGGGGCAGTTTATTTTCGGTTGTATTCTCAAGAAAACAATATATACAAGTGCAGTATAACATCTTCTCAGGAAACGAACGTATTTTTTTAAATACCATTAATACACGGCATTTTCACAGGCTCGACCACTCTTCGGTCCACATAAGGCTGAGTTTTCGGGACTCATCTGTGATTAAAATATATAAGTAGTCTTTTTGAAAAAAAAAACCTCATATCCAATAGGATTATATTTTAATTATATAGCCTAAGTCTCTAAAGAATACTTTTTTTTATACAAGCAACGTGTGATTTCTGCAACAAAAAGTATTAGTGGCGCAGGGGTGGGAAGCGTTCACTCCAGTACAGCCTGACTAACGTCAGTTACGGCTTGGAGTTCAAAACCTGACTTAGCAGGGACCTCTAATATTCTCCGTTACGCCGCTGACTCTTGGATTATATAACATCAAAATTGAGCGATGGAAGTGTAATAATCTCTATTATATAAAGGTTGTATAAAATTTGCTATGATTGTTTTCAAATATTTTTATCAATTTTTTATGGCAATAAGTTAAGTTACAGAAAGAAAAGATTGTTTTCATCAAACGAATGGTTTTAAAAAAATGCAATTTAAGGTTTCGAATAATTTCCTTCTTTTTTTCTTTCTTTTTGTGTGAACATGAGACAAAAATTATAAATTAGATTACTAAAAGGCATATGGGATTGGTGGCAGGTGCAAAAGTTATGACGGCGCTCGCATACAAACTTTGTGATGTCTTGCTTTGTTATGTCTTTGTTAATCCGACTAAAGCAGCGTGGAGGGCGTGGTATCTAGGGGGACAAAATTCTTCTATGATTTGCTATAAGCTGGTTAAAGTGTAGAATAGGAGGGGCCCTCTTGGCGATGTCAATTTCTTTGGGCGATTTTCTTGGCCAAAATGGATTCATTATTTCACCATGACATGTAATAAAAATCGCCAAATTCAAAGGTCTCCCTAATAATTTTACCCGCTCTATGTTGCTTTATCCTTTGTCTTATTTCATCAATTTCAGAAATCTTTTTTTTCTCAAACGAAAGACATTTTCGACGAGATTTGAAAATAGCGTAACTACGGATTCGCGGTATATTAATGTATTTCTTTAATGTGTTTTGGTGTAAATACAGATAAGATTTATGAGATAATTTTTATATTGAATACAAATCCTTCATTTTTTTTTTACTTTTTATGCAAAATATCTAAGTTAAAAGAGAATGAACGAAAAAAAATCCGTTTTGTGTAAATAAATAAATAAAAATATATACGAACATTAAGAAAATTATATAATTTCAACATTTTATTCTTTCCAAAATTTTACTTACCGCGCTAAACTGTTTAAAATCGAATAAGTGCATACAAAAAAACATTGATATGCAATGCTCTCCGTATAATACATACAGTGGGCCACAAAAGTGTTCGTACACTTACAATTTCTTATTAAATTTAATGTTTACGACTAACAAAAATTAATATATTGTTATTGTAATTTTTTTATTATATCTGCAACTTGTTCTTAATGGAATGACATAATTATTTTTTTAAAAATACTATAACAATTTTTTAAAAAAAATTAATAATCAAAAAGCTACTAAAAATTACGCCACAAAAGTCTTCATATACTTAACAAAAATCTCAACATAGCTTTAAACATTGTATTTCTTTCTTAATTTAGTAAGTAGGATATCTTTTAGTGTCCACAACAACTTTTAAGCCTCTTGGTACAGATTTAATCAGTATTTTGTAATTTCTGCATCGATTTTCCTCCATTCTTCTGTGATTATAGTTTTTACTTCACACTTTGTGTTTATTTGTCATGTTTTCTTTTTTTTTTACATCAAAATCTCGCCAAATATCTTCTACTGGGATAAATAAAGTAATTCAGGAGATGTTTTCATAATTCGGGGACAGTTATAGAGACACCAGTGACGTACATTGAGAACAGTGCGCTTGGCGTCATTACCCTGTTAAAAAATGAAGTTGTCTCCTCTATCCAAATTTCGGGCAGATAATTTAAAATTTATTTTTAAAATATTTAAATAGAGCTCATGATTCACAATACCATAAAAAAATACCAAATTTCCAAATTCTGAGGCCACTTTACACCCCCACGCCAGAACACCTTCACTTTAATGCTGAAGCATGGAGGTGGAGTTCTTGTTCCACCTAAATTCATGGGATTAAACTCTGTATTTTTTCATTTACAAGCTATTATAGGCCCATTAGAACCAAAAATGTCGAATTATCTGCCATCCCAATCAATTTGCTGTCAATTTTGAATTTTCTGAAACTTAATCCCAAGAATCTAGTTGGATCACTAAAACATGAAGGTGGAAGTGTTCTTGCGTAGGAGTGTAAATCGGACACAGAATTAGGTAATTTGGTATTTTTTGTTGATATTGTGAATCATGAGCTCTATTTAAATATTTCAATGAGAAATTTTATATTATACGCCCAAAATTTGGACATTGGAAACGACTTCATTTTTTAACAGGATAATGACGCCAAGCTCACTGCTCTATATGTAGGCCACTGGTGTTTCTATAACTGTCCCCAAATTATGAAAACACCTCCTCAATCCCTTTATTTAGCCCAGTAAAACATTTTTGGTGAGATTTTGATGTAAAAAAAGAAAACATGACAAATAAACACAAAATGTGAAGTAAAAATATTAATCACAGAAGAATGGAGGAAAATGGATGCAGAAATGACAAAAAACTGATTAAATCTATACCAAGATGATTAAAAGTTGTTGTGGATACTAACAGATTTCTTATTAAGTTCTAAATTAAGAAAAAAATACAATATTCAAAGCTAAGTTGAGATTTTTATTAAGTGTACGAAGACTTTTGTGGTGTAATTTTTTAGTAGCTTTTTGATTATTAATTTTTTAAAAATATAGTTACACTATTTTTTAAAAAATTAATTATGTCATTTCATTAAGAATAAGTTGCAGATATCATAAAAAATTACAATTACAATATATTAATTTTTATTAGTCGAAAAGATTAAATTTTATAAGAAATTGCAAGTGTACGAACACTTTTGTGGCCCACTGTATATGTTGCTATAAAATGTGATTTTAGTTATGATGTGTGTCAGTCGTTTCGAAGTTTAAGAAATGAAATAAACAGAAAAAAAATAACTTAATTAATAATTATTATCTTTATCTACTAAAAAAATGAAGAAATAGTAAAGAGTATAACTGGAAGTATGATTCCTCCACTGAAATCGATCCA
>BMAV01021595.1:26930-68789 GCA_019973955.1 Trichonephila inaurata madagascariensis
TGAAATTATTCTTGTTTTAATAAAATTATGCTATCACCCTCTGTAAGTGCAAATTAACCTCATTAAATTTAGTAAATAAATCTGTTAAATAGGCAATATTAGGTTTCTTTAAAAATTAAAGTTATGATCTAGTTTAATGAAAGCCATTGTCACATAGGCCCCAATTTACACCTCATGGACCCCCAAATTATTTTTTTGCTGATGTAGACCCCTTATAAGTCGTCATAGACCCCTTTGGGAATCACTGTTTTAAAGCATTCAGTTGAACTAAAATTTTATATACACGATTCTTTTGGATGACAATACTATACTTTAATGATAATTAATAAAAATTAATTACCACTTATGTTGTGTCTCTCTCATATGTATATACATATTTATATTAATTGTAACTATTTAATAAAAAAGTAGCTATAAAATAAAATTTTTCTTTGTTGATCTAAGTAGGAATTGACTTAATTTTTTTTTATATTACTTGTTTTTATAATGGATTATCTTCAAAAATTATAATGGTCGTGGTAGCCTGGTGGTCTCGGTCACGGACTCGTGGCTGACGTGAGTGAGTGATTGAATATTAACGTCGTACGACTCAGCTACTCGAGGGCTTTTGGCGACGGATCTCGCAATTTTGAATCACGGCTGAGTGACGAGGACGATACCTTAACTGGCACCCCCTCTCCTAACTTCCACACCAAGGGAGGACGTTTGAGCTTCGACAGATTTAACACGCATCACCCCCCTACATGGCGGGTCTTCAGCGGTACTGGGTTCAAACTCATGACAAGTCGATTACGAATCCGTTACCCTGAACATTAGGCTACCATGGCCCTCGTGGCTGGCATTTCATGAGTTCAGGCCTAGTAGCGCTGAAGTCCCGCCGAGTAGAATCGCCAAAAGCCCTCGTGTAGCTGAACAGTGCGACGTTAATATTCAATCAATCAATCAACCACCGAGTAGTATAGACCGATGCACGTTAAATCTGTCGAGGCATAAACGTACTCCCGTTGGTAAGTTGAGGTAGTTAGGAGAGGGTGCGCCAGCTCAGGTGTCGTCTTCGTCACTTGACCGTGGTTCAAAATTACCTCGCCAAAAAACCTCGAGTAGCTGAATAGTGCGACGTCAATATTCTCTCACTCACTCAAAAGTTATAATTATGTTTTGAACTTTTTCAGAGCAGAAGAATCTAGGTAATACGTGTTTCTCATGGACGCCATTACTTGTGGTGCATCAGAAGTATGAAATTCTAACGACTGCTGTACTTGAATGATACTTGCTCCATTTGGCATTCTTGAGGCATTTCACTTTCACTTCAACAGTCAAAAGTGAAGAGTTCGCGTTATTATTATTATTGTGATTGAATACACACGGGAACGGTTTACCTCTTTAGGCTGCATATCACGGTATTTGACAACGTCTTTTGAACTGAAGAAATTAGAGGATAGTATAACACATAATGCCCTTAAATTTTTTTGTCAAATTTATTTTCTGTTTTAAACTCTTCAGACCGAGGGGAGATTTTGACGGTGCAGGTCCTCTGCGCCACTCGTTTTCTCCCCCCACAAAATGAAGTCAAGTTGGTCATTCTGCACTCCGGCTTGCCAGGCCAGTTCACGGCTGACACAGATTCACCAATAGACACGCACACAAACTCACAACACCAACATTTTTTATACACATTTTTCGCACCTATTAACTATTAATTTTAATTTTAAATGTATATCACCTATATTAATGTAATATTTATTCAAGGAAAAATTTTAATTCCCAATATCTTTAGATGCAGCAAAGGGCTAAGGTAAAACCGAACCCATGCAACTTATACATCCCCATGACATGAGCTTCCCTGCTGTAGCATCCATTCAACCGTCCAAATATTGGTACCTACGTATTAACGTCACCACAGCCAAATTTGCACCATGCAAATAGCGCCATGATATCATAACAGAAAAATAGAATAGCAATAATAAAAAAGATTATTACTCACATGTTTTATTTGGGGGGAAAAAACCTACATCAGATTTTAGTGGAAAATGGCACGATTCGCGTGGGACAAGTTTGACTGCCGTGACATTAGTACGTAAGTATTCAAATATTTCATATAAATTATTAAACCAATGAAAACTATTTAGATTTCAAGAAAAAAATTTATAGAATTATATTATTTTTTGAAATTTTAAGCATTTTCGAAGAATTGCTGAAACGCAGAAAAGCGCTAAAACGTCAAACTAAGTGTCCCTAAATATGTATGCGCCAATGAGAAATAAGCTCTTTTCCCTCGAGTTGCTCGAGGAGAGCAATATGAAGATTTCGTTTTCTCTTTAACTTATGTAGATGTAAACAATTAAATAAAATCTTTTTCACTTTACTCCGTCCTTCATGAAACAAAAACACACAGTTTGAAAATAGCTTGACTAACGTTATAACTATAAAAAAAAAAAAAAAAAAAAAAAACTTAAAAAAAAGTCTAATTTTATCTCAGGTGCGTTACATTTTAATAAATTGTATAATCACGACAGTAATTTTTTTATAAAAAGAATCGAAATCTATTCAAATGTTGAACATGTGCATTTGAATTTTTTTTTTTATTCTGAAAAAAATCTGAATCTTTGTTTTTTATTTAGAAAACGATTCATGATCTTTTCCCTCATGGTACAATTTTAAATATACCCATGTCATAAATTTAAGTAATTTTAATTTGTTTTATTATCTCAAATTAACTCACAATCATTGAAAATCTTTAAAACGAAGCAAACACCTTAGATTTTTGCGCGCCATTTAAGAATTCTTGCGGCAAAACTGGCAACGAAACTGTATAGTCTGCTTATTTTGAAAAATTGCTGTTTAGAAGCTTTGTTTATATATAACAAGAATTCTTTTTTTTGCTCAGTTTGTCCAAAAAATCAATTACCTTAGTATTTATTAACATTCAACACATTACAGATTATGTCTTCAAATTTATAGCTACTGTGACCACTTCATCAGAATATTTATGTCATATTTACTGAAGGTAATGTATTAAATATCCAATAAATAATTTCTAATATTTTATTTAATTTGGAAATTTTCACCAAGATGCGAGATCATCTAAAATAATATCAATAATAAAGGTATGCGGGTATTTTTTCAGGTATTTTTCTCAATTAATTAATATTAAACATAATTATTTAATTTTTGTCAATCATCTATCAAAATTATTCTATTATGAAATATATATAAACTGAGAACATCAGATGATAATATTGTGCAGAGAAAATTTTCTTACATACTTTTTGATACATCAATTTTTAAAATCTTGGTATGTTGTTCTTCAATTAAATTTTTGGTTAATTCCAAGAAGACTGTATTTTATTATTTTGCTTAAATTTAAAATGACATGGTAGATACCTGTTAAAAATGTTGCTCTGTTATGTAACAATAGGAGTTAAAAATCCATTAATGCCACATAAATTGATAAAATGTTAAGTTTTCTTATGTGTTTTAAAAATAACAAAATTGACAAGTTCTGGAAACTAGTCAAATTTTACATTCACACTGTGGTTCATAATTTTTTATTTGTGAAGTAAATAAAGAATTTTCAGTAAACAATGCTGATATCTTTATTTTTAGAATTAATACCTTTGTTAGTTATTAAATGAGGTATATTGTTAAGCAGTGCAAAGAGAGAGAGAGAGAGAGTTAATCCTCTCTTTAATAGAGTTGGAGTGACAGTAAACCTTCTTAGTTCAAGCCATTTTCTGGTAATATTTATCACTGTTTCTTCTGACCTTTAAAAAATTGCTTCTAAAACCAATTTATTTTGTCATCTCTTAAACTTAACATGTTTCTTGTATTATGTCAGAGGTGGCTAATCTTTTTGGGAAGAGTGCCATTGTTTGATAAAAAAAAATAATTATGCATGCCCTGCTTCAACTTTTCCAACAAACATAGAAAAGTAAAAAATGTTACTTATAAGTTTATATTATTGGACTTTTTTATGCAAATAGCACATTTTTTAATTCAACTCCACGTAGTAAAAATTTAAAAATGATATAATAAATAAGACGAAAGTACAAACTTTGGTTTTATTGTTAATTAACTTTTTACAAGTTCAATCAATTCGGTTTGATATAAAATAAAAATGAGTAACTTGGATAATTCAAAATAATTATTAAATACCCAGTATCTACTTAATGTGGTGTTTGAATTACTTCTTTTTTTAAACAAAGTTATCTATATTGGGATTAACTCTTACAGGTGCTAACAAAATTAGGTTATTACAGTGCACATTAGCTTATATTTGTTTTATTATGTTCATAGCAGAAAACTATTCACAAACATATTTTGGTCCAAATTTTGTGGGTTTTTTGTCTGAAATAACCCCAACAAAATTGTAAAACGTTATTATTTATTATCTTTTCACAAAATATTTCTGTAAGTTCCCGTGTACCACTGCTACAACTACATCATGCCACAGGTTGGCCACCCTTGTATAATGTGAATCTTGTCGCGTTTGTTTTTACACTTCAGTTCATTTATATACACTTTATTATTTCCTGGGTGATTGGGAAAAGATTTCCTGTTGCCTGAATTAGCTGAAATTAAATCATCATTCAAGAATTTTTTCTTAATCCAATTAAAGCTATTAGTCAGAAAATTCTCTGTGGTAAATTTAATCAGATTATTGAATTTCTAAGACATTACTTCCGATTTAATTAATCTTGCTTAAATGATGCAGTTCTAAAATAGGCTCCTTGTCATGATATGATTATGTAGAACAATTTGAGGCCCATTTCTGATTCAGTGATCTAATAATATTATTAAGTCCCATTTTGTGTTAGAATTTCTGAAAAGAAAAATAATGATGTAAATAGGGGACAATAAATAACTGTATTAGGTAATTAAATAGAATTATGCTTGTAGATAAGGTACTGTGATAATAAATGTTTTTAAAATTAGGGAGTTAAATTGTATCCACACTAAAGAAATGGAAAAAGTCAAATAAAAATGTGAAGATTTTTTTTTTCAATAAACCACGTAGTTTTTAAAATTTAAATAGAAGAATATTTCTATGATTGTTCTAGAGATTCTTATTTCTGTTACTCTACTTTCATTGTCAATGTCAGCATTATTTTTAAAATGAAATTTTATACTGGAATTGTGTGCTATTTGCATATAAATCATCATTGAAGTATCACAGTCCAGATAAAAATGCTTGATATTGAGGGTTACTTTTTTAAATAAAACAAAGTATGAAGAGCTTAATACTGCTTAAATTTGTCAAATCTCATTTGAAAAAAAAAAAATTGGAATGGGGATTAGGGACTTAAGAATAAATAAATTTTCAAAATTTTGATGAGATTTGAAAAAGTATAAATATTATAATAGATCCAAAATCCAGTGACATCTCAATCTTTTCATCAAAATTAGGTTAATATTACTGATAGTATTTGTACCCAACAACCATATATATCTTTTAAAGGAAATTTAAACATTTTTAGTCAGTGAAAAATTTACTATTTAACTAGGCTATTTCACATTTATTTTATTTAAATATTTAGGTATATATAATTTATATATATATATAGCATTCTTTATAAAGTATTTTATTTTGTGCAATTCTTTATTAAAGGAAATGGAAGTAAACATTTTAGGTATTTAAATTCTTTGACAAGTGTTAGTGAGTTACATATTCAAGCCTACTTTATTTTTTTATGTGCTGTATTCCAAAACAACTACAACTGGCCAGTTTAACCTCCAATGGCTCTTTTTTTCATGCAGTTACTCCTAAAAATATTTTTCTTTTTTAATAACTAAACATGTAAAGTTGGCGAATAAAAAGGATTTCATTTCAGGTGCATTAGACCAAACATATATATTCTACATGACCCATTTATCTTGATGGTAAACATTCCTTAGAAAAGTCTAGTTTTTTCATATGTGTCCCTGTCAATTTGGAGGTTTGGGCCCACTTTTTAGTTAAGTATTCAGCAGAATACCTAAGGGTTTTTTTTTGTCAAATTTGAAAAATCTGTTGTCTAAATGGGATTTACAATTAAAATTCTCTCTCATATAGACTGGTTAGTTTAAATTTAATGTTCATTATAATACTGATTGATTGTAAAAGGATTTGAGGTAGTACCAAATATGTTTACATATAATTTTCCTTTAAGAGGGGAATTTCAAACATTTATGTGTTAAAATGTTGATTGAAACATTGCTTTTAAGAGAAATTTAGTAGTTAGAGAAGTTGATACCTTATATATCTTTTTCTAGCATACATCATTATTGAGTGCTTATGTATTCAACTCTTCTTTCCTAGTAATTTTTATTTTTTGATTATTGCACATTTTCTTTAAGCTCAAAAATGGAAGGTACTCAAACTCCCATGGAAACTTCAACTAAACCAAAGTATGAAAGGAAATGTGAAAGAGAATTTAGGAAATTGTTAGAGAGTGATCAGAAAAATATCAGGAAGTATGTTATGTTCTTATTAATATTAATTTTATTCTGTATAATGTTATAACCTGATTTAAAGATCTCTTATTTTTATATGAATATTAAATAAATATGAAAAAAAAGGTAACTTGGAACATGAAGGAATAATTTAAAAGTTATTTTGAATTATCTTTATTTTCATTTTTGTTGCTATTTATTTTGTTACTGATTAGTTTAACATATTGATTGTTTAGTATTGAATAACCTCTAAAAATCTTAATTTGCTCCATTTTTTTGTTCAGTCATGTTTTTACATTATTTAAACATGAAATTTTTTACATGTGCTTTTCATTGATTCATTTTTTAAAGTATTTTCTTTTTTCTTTATTTTATTATTAATGCACATATTTTTATTTTAAAGCCTAGAGACAGAAAAAATTCAGGTTTCAGTTGAAACTTCAAATGAGCCAAAATATGAGAGAAAATGTGAAAGAGAGTTCAGAAAACTGTTGGAAAGTGGAACTAGTCAACTGATTATTTGTAAAAAGGAATGTTTCTCTTCTGAAAATACGAAAAAAAAATTTAAGAATGATGAAATAAGTGAGGGAGAAGATTCTAGTTTGAATGCTATCTCTTGTTTTTCTACTTTCCAAAGGACAACTTCAAAAAATCCCATTTGTGTTGAAATCTCGAAACCTGATGAAGATCTTGTAAGATATTATTTTGCTTATATTATGAAATGTTACATGTATGTAAATATCTATCAAGGTTTAACATTGAAAAAAAAATGGAGCTTAAAAATTTTCTAGTACTTACGTATTAGAGTCACCAAACAGGAAAATTGGCACCATGCGAATCCTACCTTATATCAAAACAACAAAGATTCAATGGGTTTTATACAAAAAAAATTTTAAAAAAATACCAATCAGTCAAATTTAAGTGGAAAATGGCACAATTTACATGGCTCGAATTTGGCTGCAGTGACGCTAATACGTAAGTAAGATATTTTTAAAAGAATGTTTTCATTTATCAAAGAACATAATTTTGTTCATAGGTGAATGATGTATAGAAAAATAAGCCCACTTATTCAATAGGGATTTGTATTTAAAAAGTACAATTTCACTATAAATGAAATGAAACATGGTGAAATTTTTTATCTAAGAATTAATTTGTATATACACAAAGGGAAAAAAATGGCACATAAGATGCTAGTTCAGATTTAAAAAACTGACAAGGCTGGTAATTGACTTAACTTTTCTGCAATGAAGATTGATGCATTTCAGTAATTATTTTTTTAAAGAAAAGTGTTTGAATCTTTCAGTTCATATAAAAAAATTGTTATTTAATATTTTAGTTCCGTTTGAAAAACCTCATTGCAAATTGAATCAGAAATTATTATGGTATTTTAAGACATAGTGACAAATAAAGGCTCACAGACATCATTTATTTCAAATTTTTGACATGGTCGATTTATTTGAAAACTACAAAGGAATATACCAGAATAACAGTTTCTAAAAAGTGTTGTTATAAAATAGAGTGTATATGCAGTTTTACTATTTTAAACTGCAGATGTTACTGAAATAATTTTTGATGTATGTGCGATAATGCTATATTAAATACTTGAGCAATGATTACTGTAGTCAATATAATGCTGTTTTAATGTGTAAAGTATGATAAATTTGTTTATGTTATATACTCCTATCATAATTGTCATGGATTATGATTTAAGTTTGGATTATTATTAATTTTTCTGTATAAAAAAATGAGACAGTTGCAGATTTTATAAGTTGTATATAAACATACTTAATTGAGGATGCATTTTATCAGAAGTATTTTTGAAATTACAGTAACAAATGTAAGCCATATGTTTAATATAAATTATTTATTATAAATTGGTTGTAAAGTTGTAAAAGAACAATAAGAATTGGTAGTAAGAAAATTAACTTGTACCTAACTGCTATACTTTAATACTCTGATACTTATTGATATATTTATACATCAGGCCTTTTTCTGGAAATAAAATTCAAAATATTGTGAGTGCAAACATTGTAAAACTTGAAATTCTAATATATAAGTAGTTCTGTTCATCACTGTATTTTTATACATGTTTATCAAAATAAATTTTCATTGCTTTATTCATTTTTTAAAATTTTGTATGTAATCCTAAAAATAAAAATTAAATAATTATTATTTTTTTAAATTAAAAAATAAATTATTTACTATCTAAAATGAAATATTTTCATTGAATTTTTAAAAACTTAAAAAGCTTTTCTTTTGATGTACTGAGTTGTGTGTAGTTTCTGTAATAAATACAGAATATGTATCAATAGTATTCTTTATTTGCAGGCTTCTGCCTTTGTGAAGAATAAAGAAAATATAGATTTGAAATCCTTATCAAAACTTTTGAACCAACAGAACAGCCTTGAAACAAGACACCAAAGGTTTTTTAAAATTTCATGTAAACATTTAATGAGTGATATTGTTTTAATTATTGTTATAAACTTTAAAGACTTTTAGCATTGTAATTCTGTATTGTATTTGATGCTTATTTATTTTTTTTTTTTAAAGGGGGAAAAAAAACTTGTACTTTTTATTTTATGAATCTATTTAGTACTGATAGATATGTTTCTTATTTTTTAAATATGTTTAATTTTCAATATTTGTTGATCATAGAAACCTTGAAACCAAACTTGTCAACATTCAGAAAACATGTCGAATTCTGGTTTACATTGATTGCTAATATTATGAATAGGTAGATATGTTTTCAAATATCATGAATAGGTGATGAATGATGTCATAAATAGGAGCAATGTTTTTAAATATTATCAGTTGTATAGCATTTTCTTTTTGTTTGACTCTGAACTGAACTCAGTGATGCAACAGCCCATGAGGGCCAAGCCCTACTGTGCCTATCTCAGTTAACGTGACCTTAGGCACTGGGGTGCATGTGTAGATGTTTTGGTCATGTGGCCAGTCTGACGCTAAACCCCCAGTTGTTCAGTTCCCCAGCAAGCTTGGTATACATTTATGGACCCACTGAAGGGATGAAAGGCTGAGTCATGACCTTACCAAGCCTGGGATTTGAATCTCAGACCTGTGGCATGGAAACACAATACACTACCACTCAGCCACTGGGCTTCTTTTTGTTTGACTATTAAACATATTTTTCTACCATTTTGCTACAGTAAAATTTTTCAGTGGAAGAAAATTTTGCCACAACAGCTCTTTTTGACCAAATGGTCATACTATGCAGATGGATTAGGTTAGAAGTGCCACAGGAGATTATGTCATTGGAATTTGGCATAATGTTGGTCTTACATTTACTGCTAGGCTGATATTATTTTGGTGCAATTTCCATTCGCCCAAAAATAATTGTGTAATTGCTTTCTTTTAATCTTATATAGGTTCAAAAAAATTATCCTTCTAAATCTGTATATAAGAATGTTATAATAATTAAAAATTTAAATATTTCCTATTTCTTATTTTTTTAAAAAATATGTTATGAATTTTTACTAGAGTATTTCACTAATGTATGTATGCAAAGGATACTTTTTTTTAAAAAAAAAATAGTTGTTTTGGATGCTTTTTTTTGCATATTTAATATTAAAGTAAATTTAAGAAAGTTTTCAACTTATAGAAATGTGTACTATAAAGGTATTTATTTAGATGATGTTACTTCATCATTTTCAAAGAATTTTTGACAAGGAAATGAAGTTATATTTTGTAGAATTTTCACATCTGAAAGATATTATTCTACATTGGTAATTACTTTTATTGTATTATATTATATTACAGAGTATTGTTTTGATGTTTTCAAAGTTAAGATTTATTTAAATATGCTATTTTTATATTGCTAAATATTTTACAGTGCTATTAGTTTGGCAGTATTTTGTTCTGAGAATCTTTCAAACACACAGTTATCCACTATTTTGGATGCCTTACATTTGTTATCAAATTCTCATGAATCTGATGTAAGTGCCAAGTTTACTTTTCATTACTTATTTAATATTATTCATGTTTTTACTTTTTTATATACTTTACTAATTAAAATTTCATTTTTATTTAAAAATTGGTAGTATTTTTGATTATGTATGCATAAATCAAATCTCACATATTTGAATATAATTACTAAGAACAGATTACAATTCTTTGAATAAGATGTTAATTATATTTGCTTTCTTTTTATGATACTGAATTATTTGGGATTGTAAATATCCCTAGTGAATTCAAATATTAGTGTATTTCTTAGGAATTTTTTTATTTTTCCTCTTGATATCAAAAGAAATGCATTTTTAATTGATACTATTTTTTTTTTTGTTTCCATTATAGTATTTAATTTCAAATAAATATTGTTTATTTGCACAATATTAAATTGTATTTGTTTTATTTACATGTAATGTATGTGGGGTTCGCATTTTACTTTGTCTTTGTGATAGTAAAAAGTTTCTATTACAATTAAATAATACGCATGTAATATTTTCTAAGAGGTTATAATATTGAAATCATATTTGTTTTGAATATGTGATATATACACTGGTGTTGGTCTATTATCTCTGGAACTAATGGACAGATTTTAATGAAATTTGGTTTTTACATAGGGTTGATATAATGCAAAAACATAACCATTCAACAGTTATAATACACGTATGATTGTGTGTAACCCTCATCAGAGTTGGAGGGTATGAAAAAGTGATTGCAGAATAGAATGTAAAAGATAGGTTGAGGGGGGAGGGGTATGATCCCCTCTTACAGATATATAGGCTTCACACCATGATTTTCTGGAAATATGGAATTTTATGAATTCCTGTGACAACTGGTTCCACCCATTGAACAACGCTGTTTTCAGGCCTTGGATGGTTCTTTGAGGGATGTTACGAGTTGCAGTTATCCTCCTCGGAGTGTTCCGGGCATGCTCTATTGGGTTGAGGTCTAAAGATCTAGCCAATATCCTCACTTTCCAAAAATTCATTGACCAGATGAGCTTTATATGGCCTTGGGTTGTAATCCATTAAAAGGAAATCAGGGCCAATTGTAGATATGAAAAGGCAAACATAGGACTAAAAGAACTCATCCCTATACCTCACAGCAGTCACAGTGTCTCTTTCAAAGGCATTGAGTTATGTGTGGCCTGCTTAGACTATAAAGTTTTCACTTCCGTAATGGTTGATTTCTTGGACATTGGAGGGCAGGTAGAGGGTCCCTGGTTATCTCTATTTGAAAGTACAGTGAGAATCATTGGTCCTTGCTGAATTGGAACTTACCAGTGAAGAGAAGGGTTGCCCATTTATTCATGCTTCAATCTCTATGATCTCTGCACCAATTTAAATGAACTTTCCTGTTTGCAGAACTGAGAGAAATGCAAACAACAGGTCTTCTCACCCTCTCTTATTAACCCTCTAAGTGGTCTGCACTTAAAGTCTTTCCATTCTGGAGATGCTTCAAAAATGCACCACACATATTTTTTTGCTTTCAGGTGGGGTTCTCAAAAGCGGTTGAGCCATATTTTTAAGAATGCAGCTCGGCCGCTTTTGGGAATCTTGCTTGAAGGCAGAAAAAGCATCTCTGGAATGGCGGAATTTTACGTGCAGACCGCTTGGAGGGTTAAATCTTTTGGAAACAGTCACCCTTGAAACTCGTGTTCCTTTGGCCTCATACAACTCAGAGAGCTGAGTAGCTGTAGTATCTCTGTTACGCCTGGTTATAATAGACAGATGGCAATCTTCTCTGGTTGTCGTGGCTCTTGGATAATCGTACCTAGGCTTTCTCTCTGTGGATCCAGTATCCTAAAATTGTTTCCATAAGTTGAACTCAATGCTGAGCATTAATTTGAATTCTCAACAAATCGATTTGAGACTGGCCTGTGCTTCTTGCCTACCTATGATTCTTCACCTCATTTCATCATTTAAACATTTGGGATTACTCATTTTTAATGCTTGAAATTTGATTTAACTGATTGCAGCAAAAAAGACATCAAGAATTTTGGCATGTGTGCTTGTAAGTCCTTTTTCTCACCTAACTCTGCCCTCACAAACATATACGCTCACACAATTGACATACAAGATTTACATCTTTGTTTTGAAGCAGTATTTTTACATTTTGCTCAATTCTTTTTATGAAATTCGACAAAATATGCAAATTTTCTTAATTTTGAACACAAGTGTTATATTAACAAACAAAATTACTGCCAACATTAATTATTTTGGCATTGTTTCTTAATTTTTCAGATTCTTTCCATATCTCATTCATTACTGCTGCTTACTCTGACCAAGAATGCCTTAAATTTAGATCAAATAATCTTTCTAGAAGAAAAGATTCTAAAACTTGCCAATTCTGTGATGCTAAGCACAAATGAGCTTGGAAATAAATCATTTGAATCAAGACTAGGCCTATTAAGAGGAGAAGAATACTTAACTGCATTCAAATTGTGTCGGCAACTTTTTTTAGAAAGAAATATTGATATTGATGCTCTTGATGTAAGTAGTGTTATTTTCTTATTTATTTACTTAAATTCTTTTTTCTAAAATATTTTGAAATATCAATAAAATGCTAGCTAAGTTATACTTTAAAATTATTTTTCTAAGTTGAAATAATTTTTGTTCTAAAATAATAATACATCTAAAATAAACTATTCATAATGTAACTAAAATAAAGAAATATGCTCAATAAAAATAAATATATTGTATGCAGAAAGTTTATTGAAATTCACAAAAGTTTTTAGCTATAATAAAGGCCATCAGATTTGAAATAATTTAATTATTTATAAAATAATGAATACTGTAAAAAATACTCATATAAAAATAAAATTTTATGAGTGATGTAGATTTCGGACATTAATAGTATTATGATCTTTCCTTTACTTAGGTCCTTACACTTTGTTGTTCGTCACTAAGGAATTTATCTAGTAACAAAGTGGGAGAGAAATACAAATATAAACCAAGCACTTTGAATTTTGTGCTGGGCATGAGTGAGTTTCTTCATATAGTTTATCAATATTGTTATATATAGTTGGACCTCTATTTAATGAAGTCACTGAATCCTGGAAAAAAGGTTCGTTATGTGGAAAATTCGTTAAACTGAAATTTATTTTCAATATATATTACGTTCTTGGTTCCAGGAAATTTCATAAAATAGAAATATTCGTAAAATGGAGGTTCAATTGTATATATATATTCTTAAATTTCATGAAATGAAAGAACAATTTAAAATTAAATCCTACAGATCAGAGTGAGTGTTTATTAATATTGCATTCTAAGGAAACATAAAAATTATTGATGATGGACCTCGAAATTTTGAACTTTGGTCAAATGACAATGATGATACTTTAGTTGGCACCCTACTCTTCTAACTTTCACATTACACCAACATGAGGACTTTGAGCCACAACATATTTAATGTGCCTCATCCCCTCTACTAGTCAAGTCATCAATGACATTAGGTTGAACCTGCAACTTAACAATGCTGGTCACAAGTTTGTGGCTGTGGCCACTAAGCTACCACAGCCTTCATCTACAAGTTAAATGGAGATAAATTCTGAAAAATTTACAAATAGATCTAGAGATCTATTAAAATATATTACGAAAAAGTCAATAGATTGAAATGCAATTCTATAAGGATTTACACTGTTAATAAGATAGATATAATTTTGAATCAAATTATTATTGTCTGTTATTTTTATAGTAATACATTTATCTAAATTATATTCATTATTTTTTGATTTTATGTGTGAGATTCCAGTGAATTAACATTTCCAGTGCTTTTATTAAGTTTCGTTCTTAAGATATTTTTTTAATGTGAAATACTTTTCCTATCCCTTATTTTAAGTGTTACTAATCACAGTCAAAATATGCTTCCTAAATGTCCTTTAATTATTATTTTCTTTTTTCCTACTCATTTCATTATTTTTTGTCAATCATTATATTTTTTGTTATACTTTGTATTAACAGCTGGAAAAGCAACTCAAGAAATAGTGTCTGAAAATCTGATTGAAGACGATGATGAAGAAAACAGTTGTAACATTGTGAGTGCTTCATCGCATATGGTTAATCAATGTTTGGAAATTTTGCAGCATGTAAGTCTTGTATGTTAAATGTATTATTAATTATTTAATTATGCTGAATAATGTGTGTAAAATGAGAATCTATTTTATAAAAATAGAATGTAATAGGTTATCCAAATGTATTGTCATTAAATTGTTTCTCTTAACATGTTTTTTAAAATCTGAATTATGTATTTCTAGCATGCATAATTACTTTAAAAACATTTATTTATGCATGCAAATAAGTAATTTAATAATAATTCTAAAGCAACAAAGAAAAAAAATTATTATTCCTGGGGGGAAAAATATCAATTTCATTCCAGGAAATTTTTGTTATTGGCATTATTTAAGTGTTTGCATTGCTTTATCGGCTACAATTAGCTCTAAGGTATTCTTAATTGGCATTTAAGTGTAGTAAAATTACAATATATCAGTCAAGTTACAATTTATTGCATGAAATTAGATTTTAAAAACTTAAGTGATATTGCAATTCCTTTAATATGTATTATATGGAACATTGCAAACTTTTTAACTCTTTAAAAATAAAATAGTTGGCTATTATTTGTCATTGGAATAAAATTAATTTGTAAATAAACTCAAGTATTTTATTAGTTGCTTAGAATGAAATCTGTTATTCATATACATTACTTTTACAGGGGGATTAGCTGTTGGACCAGCAAACTTGCAAGGTGTATAGGAGTTACAAAGATGACTCAAAATCAAAAAGGAATGCAGGGTTGCAAGTGCCGTAGTTGTGGTTTATGATGCAAAGAAGAGAAAAGGAGCAGAAACAGCAACACATTAATGGGGCAAAAAACATTGTATCAAACTGTTGTACTACAACAGATGTTTTAAATTATAAGCAGTTGTAATTTCAAACACCTGTTGCACTTGTCATCAGCGTGGAATTACTGACGTTCTGGAAGATTCCTCCAGGCAATCTTGCGTTAGATGTCGCTGAATGCCTGGTTTGATGAACACCAATCCTGCTGGAAGTCATCAGTTGGTATCCATTTCCTGGCGTAGTAGGATGCACTTGTATTCAAACGAGGAACTGCCAACATGTTGGTTGTGTATGGCGATGCGGACTGTAATGAGTAGGCCGCTCGGCAGTTGTACTATGAACGTCATCTAAACAGGCTTGTTCCACATCACACGACCTTTGTAAGTGTGAACAGAAGCTTACACAAGACTGGTTCTTTAATTAGCTGATTCTTTTTTGTGTATGAAATGACATTTCTTCAGTTGAAGACCTCATCGTTCAAATGTCTTTAGCTGCTGGGAGGATACATGACATGCCAGGAATCTTTCAAAACATAAGAAGTCAGCGCCGTTGTCAGGCCTGCTAGACAATTTCTGGTTGTGATTTTGAACACTTGCTGTACAATCTTTCAATAAAATGTTTTCAGTCCCATTAATGTACTGCTGCTTCTAGTCTTTTTCTCTGCTTCTTTGCACCATAGCTCGCCACTATGATATTTGCTAACCTACATTCCTATGTGTTTCTAAATCGCCTTGGTACCACCTACACACCCTGCAAGTTTGTCAATCTGGTAGCGAATCACCCTGTATAGTAATGCATATTATTAATCCATAATATATTTCTTTTTATGTTTTGATTTGTTACACTCCTTTAGATGCCAATATGCATTATCAAGATCAATATTTTTATTAAATTGATCAATTTGTTATCTTTTCTTTCTAACAGTATTTTTGTGAGTGTTTAAAAAATTTGTATTTAATTATTAATTATAGTTGTTCTTCTTAAATATGTCTGATGTTTTGTTTCATTTTTTTTTATTATATTATTTTGTTAAATTTTGAATAATTATTAAAGCTAATTTAATATTTGAATATATTTATCATTTTAATGTTTATATTCAAATACTTGTATCCTTTTCATTTTTAAACTGTGTTTATTATTTTTGAATTTTTCAGATGTTGACAGTAGATCCAGATTTGCCTTGTAGAACTTTAGACCATGAAGATTTTTCATTACTCCATTGTCTTACTAGGTATGGGAGGAAAATATTTTATTCTCCTTGCAAAAAATAATTATGTTATGTTGCTCTGCCAAAAATTAATAAATATGTGTAAAGTGTATCCAATTATAACCATCTATTCATTTTTCATTCAAAGTATTTACATTCTCATAATACAACCCATTATTATAACTTGATTAAAAGAGATAAATACTTTGATGAAATGTGAGTACTGGATAATGAAATTCACTAAAACATATGATAAGTTTTATTAATTTTTTTTTTTTATGATTTCTACCCTTGAACTGTTACTGGCGCATATACACACCTTGCTCTGCTTGAACGTTAACTACCCTAACATATATTTACATGCCTTTCCAAAATATAACCCTTTGCATTGCTATATGTAAAACTATGCTGAAGGTTTTAGAATACAATAAAATAAGCTTGGCAGTGTACGTAAAAGATTTGCTTATTTATGCCTCCCCCTCCCCCATTGCATTGCATATGTACATCTATGTGAAAAATGGTAGCACAGGAGAGCAAATCGCTTAATTTTTGATTGGCAGTTAAGGGGTTAATAGCTTTTTTCATTGCTACCTGAGTTTTAAAGTGATTCATTAAAGACATTCTGTATTTTTTTACCTGTTATAATAAAACTTGATGCTATGTATTTTTTAGGCTCTTTGGATGGTGCATGTCATTCCTTTTTCAAAAAGATCAATCTGAAAATAACTGCCAAAATGTTGAGAAATCATCATCATTTCATCTTACAACTTTAATCTCCATTTTGAAAATTTTATCTATTTTATCTTTTAATCCAGGTAAGAAATGAGTTATTTAAGTAACGAAGATTTCTAACTGTATTTTAGAAAAATATTATAAATTTTCAATTGTGCCTGTTGTAAACATATGAAAATCATTAAAATAAGATGTAATAAATGAATTCATCAGTAATTGATAACATGAAATAACTATTTAGAAATTTTAAAAACAAGTAATTTTTCACATCATAATTTAATTAGCAAGTCTTATGAGAAAGAATAATTTTTTTATTCTATTGCATACATTCCAGATTAAAATGCAAAATAATCAGTCTTATGTATGCAGAATGATCATTTTTATGTATGCATTGCAAAAACAATTTTTTTTTGTTACTTATCTATTTATTGTTAGTATAGGTGGTGCAGTTTTATGTAACTGAGCTCATGTATACTGTACATAATGTTATACTTACAGTATAAATTATTCTAAAAGCAAAATTAATTGGTGAAATGAATATGTATTAAAGAACAATAATGTTAAACTTCTTATTTTTCACTTGAAATATGAGTGTTTTGGATTCTGATGCATAATTTGTAATGTCATGGTTTGAGTGGGTGTGACTCTCTTGTATTAATTTTTTAATTGGTGGCAAAAAAAATTACCAAATCTATATTTTGCAAGTATTGTGTATTGACATAATTATATGTAAACACATTCATTGCAGGAGAATTATTGTTTCTGCAAATCTCAAAACAACTCTTTAGTTTTAAATGATATTTTTAAAGTTATTTCTCAAATTTATATTAAAAATTTCATTTTATAAAATGAAATCGGGAAAAAAACAATAAATTGAGAGCAAAGTTTAATTCAACATCAGCTATATCATCAAACAACTGTTTAAAATTGTTGATATCTTATTTTTGAACAAAACAAATGAACTAATCAAAAGCAAAATACTGATAATCGGAACTAAAAAACAGCATGAAACAAGTGAAATATCAATTGAAAGTTTGTTAAAATATTAAAAAATGAAATTAAGTACAAAAATCCCATTGCCATGTGTGATGAATATCTTGGACATTATTCCAACCAATACAGGCAGAATGACCTGGAGCTTGTGAATATAACATTAAACTACAATTCCTTTTTTTTCCCTCACCATGACATGCATTATTTACTATAAGGGTACTCAAAACTCAGATTATCATGGTTGTCAATGTAAGGAACTTCAAATTAATCTTTCCAATCTTCAGTTTATAAGAGTTGATCAAATCATTTTTACCTTTCTCCTTTTTTGTGAGAAGTTCATTCTAGATCTCCTTAAGCATTTTCTTCCGCATGACAAGAAGATTTGAAATCATGTATGCTTTACATACAGAATATCTCTTTATACATATATATATTATAAAGAGGGCATTTTCTTTATTGCTATAGTTAGATCAAAAGCTAGATTGATGTCATCGAGATCATTATCAGATAAAAGAATTTCCAATTTCAATATCCTCCTGAAATACTTCAGTCAGGAGGAAATGAATGAAATCTCTTTCAATAAATGTGAAGCTGTTGTACAATTCAGTTCGTTTGATTGTGAATCCCTTAATAGCCATCTATCCTTGCACTGGCTATTTTTAGTATACTAAAAATATACACATAGTATAGAAAACAAGTTGGAAAAAGTATGTCTTGATATGAGTTATGTCATAATAATTTTACAAATAAACTAAAGTTTAAAGAGTATAAAGAACAGTGGGGTGAGATGATGGGTGCATGTATTACAAAGGAGGTTTGATTAATTACTTGCATCACCTTATTCTACATCCAATCCTATACATCGTGGTGATTTTTATTATGGAGAGGGGGGGGGGGCCAACCTTTAAACTTTAAAAATACTTAAAATATGAATGCTAACTTTAACCAACCTGCAACTCATTGAATTCAAACCATTCAAAAATACATTTATGCATGCTCTGAATCACACAATGCACAAGAATCTTTTGGCATGACACAAATGGTGTTTGCTAAAAGTGTTTGATAATGTTGGGCTGTAATTTAATTTAATTTTTTATAAATTATTATTTTATTTTTAATCATCATTTTACCTAACTTTCCTCTGTATCTATCTGTCTTTATAAATTTTTTTTTGTACATAATTTGTTTTCACTTGCACAGATATGATGATGAGTTACTAAAATGTGTTTTTAAGTTGAATTTGAAAATTGAAGTTTTTATTTCTTTCTTTAAATTGGTGTTGTTTTGCCTTATATATAGAAGAAGATTATATACAGTTTTAGTTTATATTTTATTTCAGTTAACATCATTGTCCATATTTGTTCCTGACAGTGTATTCATTTTTGAAATTTTTATATTTACATGTTCTTTGCTGCAGTATTATAATTCTTATCAAGTTAATTATTTCAAAAAAGAAAGTTGTTAAAATGTGAGCCCTCATTTAGAAAATATTTAAGTAACTTTGGATCATGCATCAATTTGGAGGTGAATCCCTCATTATTTTTTTCTGCTATTCTTGTAAGCTGGATTGTGGAATATTATTTTAAAAATTCATCCATGTAAAAAACAAGTGTTCTAGCTAATTTTAAATAAAATTTTAGCACATGTATCAATAGATATGTCACTTTTACTTTAATTGATTCAATAATAATTATTTGTTAACTTGTCTATTACATTTCATAAATTTATATTTATATCCTGGTAATTAAATAGTGTTTTTCCCGCATGAATAATGATAAAATTCAGGTATAAATATGTATTTGAAATTGTTAATGATGTCATCATGTCATTAATATTGTACTACATTTACATATGAGTACAAAAATGTATTTTTTTTCATGTAAAAAATTGTAATTCTATTATTTTTTTACAACCCTCTTCCCCTTTTTTCTCAGATCAATATGATTCTTTTACAAATATCAAAGGATTGATGGAGAAAGTAATGATATGCATTTTGAAAACATATTATCAATCATCTGAAAAACATTTCGATGTTCTTGTTCTTGTAAGTTAAAAATTTATATCTTCCAGCTATTTTTATATAAATAACTATTTAAATATTTATTGGATTACTAAATGAATTTACTTTTATTTGTAAGATAAATATGCGTGTATTTTTCTGAGACAAATTTTATGATGATTGAACATAATGAACTACTGAGAATTATATGAATAACTTATATATTAATCTTTTAACGCCATTTTTGATGCTTTAAATATTCTTTAAAAAATGTCTTGCTCTTTTTGCTAATATTACAGGCCCTAGAACTGATGATAAACTTCTTTTTAAAAAATAAGAAAACTTTTGTATTATTATGTCTCAAGAAATTTCAAATCAGTGGCTGTGAACATGTTCATTCAATTGAAGCATTATTAAAGGTAAGAATTATATTTGTAATATTAACATGCTTTTTTTTTTAAAAAAATTTTCTTAAAGAAATATCAATACTGTCCTAAATGTTTATCTACTAATAGTAAAAATGAGCTGCTTCATTTGTGGATGATTATTATTTATTGCTTTTACAATTTCTCTTATTTCTTACAACTTCACTTCAAGAATATTTTTTTAAGTATTATACCACTTGGCTTAAAATTATTTGATAAAATTGCTAGTCGTAAAGTATAAAATGATTCAAATAAACAGTGAAACAAATAATTCATTATTTGTGAAATCTTGACTTGTATTAGCAAAATATATATATATATATATTTACTTTTTGTTTCTTAAATTTCATTGGTTAATACACTTTGTCTTATTTCTTTGAACCGACACTGAATTCAGGTTTGATTTTGTGCAAGAAATATGTGTTTGAGGGGAGAGATAAATCATTGACATTTATTAAATTTTTATGTCTATGACTATGGTATTATTTGGAATATTAAAATTCTTAAATGAAGAAAGCAATCAAAGTGTTACGCTCTTATATAAATAACATATAAGTAAAACCTCTAAGTATATCAGTAAGAATCAGAACAAAAAATTTTATAAATTGAACTAGAACTATTTATTTATTCATGTATTTTCTTTAATTTGTTTTCAAAATTCGGATTGATATCCACTAGCAACATTCTACTGATTTGTTTATCGGTTGCCTTGTCTTATGTAATTTTCACATTATGAAAGTCTCACAATAATTCATTAATTAAAATTTTACATATGTATACAACAAAGTATGAGGTATAAGAACTGTTTTCAATGGTGATTTCACGATAACTTTTTTGATATCCAGAAATCTAAGCATACTGTTAGATTTATTTTGAAATAGTTTTATTGTTGTTCAAAAATGCATGTGGAATCTGTGGATTGATTATCAAACTAGTAAAATTTTAACTGAGATCAATGAATACAGTTTATTAAATTTCTATCATAGCTGTCTTTATCACTACATTTAAATAATGTATGGCCTTAGGTTTAAAAGAAGTTGTGCATTTCTATTTCAGAGGATATATGAAACTTTGCACAATTGAGATACTGTAAAATTAACTTTGCAGTATTGATCAGAATCAGTATATTTGTTTTCTCATAGCTTAATCATTCTAAAGAAAAAAATGAATCTAATTTTTGTTTTTCTTATCTTTATTGCAATAGTAAGTGAAACAGACATATTAAACACAATTGTATTCCTGACAACAAAAATTTCACTTTAATGTGTCAAATAATATTTTTACACTTCAGATAACTGTAATGTGTTATTTGATGCATTCCATTCTCTAATTCAATATTAATTTTAAGCATGGCACGCAGTAATTTTAAACTATTCTGCTTCTCTGGTTTTTGTTTTTTATTTTGCTGTTTTTGTAATTATTAAATGCATCTACAATTGAGAAAATCATATTTTTGTAATAAAAGACATCTTTTGATAAGTAATGAAGTAATAGATGTATGTGACACTAATAGAAATGAGAAAAAACTTATAACATAAAATAATATAATTATTAAATGCATCTACAATTGAGACAATCATATTTTTTTAATAAAAGCCATCTTTTGATAAGTAATGATGTAATAGATGCATGTGACACTAATAGAAATGAAAAAAAAAAAACTTATAACATAAAATAATATGATTAAGTATGTCTTTACTTTTTATCCTTTAAAGTAAATTGGCCTTAGTTGATCCAGGTGTTGAAGTTGTTAGTAAATTAAAAAATTGTCATAGTCTAAGGGATAGACATAATTTTTTTATGGTTGATAGTTGACACACACACAAACACACACACACACATAAAAAGATAGTTTTGCTTTTGAGTGTTATATGGTACGTGTTGTGATTGAAAATTAACCCAGGAGGCTCTACTGCATATGGTAATCTTTAAATATGTCTCAGATATGCTTTTGAAGACTAGCCAACTCGAATATAATTAAATGTAAGTAAAAGGAGGAATAAGTCTTAATTCTATGATTATCCTTAAATGGTATTGAAATATAATAATTTTTAAATTATTTTTAGTATCAAAACCATTATTTTTATACTTAATTATGGAATTGTTTTATACTTAATGTTTAGTTTTATATTTTATAATTGAAGTAAAAGCTAGTTCATTTTTATTGTCATTCTTCCTCTAGTTAAGAAATGTTTATTTTTTCCCCTCATGAGTAAACATTTAAATGCAATTGTGCTATGCTCTTGTGTTGCAATCATATTTTCAAGATTTTTTAATTTTTTTTATAAAATTAAACATATTTTTCATGTGTTAAAAGTTTAAATGAAGCTTTTTGATTTTTCAAGTAGCATTCATGATTTTATTCTAATTATTAATTTATTCAAAGTAATTTTTTTTATTCATTAGATACTTGCAAACAGTTTGGATAAAATAAATGAAATAAAGCAAAAGTCCCTTGATCTAAAGTCAAATAATGATCAGAGTCAAACTGATGGTGCTGAAAATCTTGAAGAGGATGATATGAAATTAGGTGAGATATTATAATTGTATAATGCTATATGCGTAGCGAGACTTTATTTTTTAGCTACACTAACATGAAGATATTTTGAGGCACACCATCAACTTGAAACATAATCTAAATTTGTTAAGATTCAGATTTAGTTAAGTAGAAATTGAAATAAACATTTTTTCAAACACCTCATTTTATACTTTTTAAAAAGAGAGAATTAAAATAGCATTATTTGGAAAGAAAGTAATTTGTGGCTTTTAACCAATAGCTGAAACATTATGTTTTTCATATTTTAGATTAGGAGGAAATATGAACATTTTTGGTGAAATATTATTCTAAATAAATGTGTGGTATCAATAATATTTAAACAATTATTATTTCAAAGCATGTATTCTTCAGGGATGTATGGTACATATTAGAAAAATATTTTTTTTTCATCATTTTAACTTATCTGAAATTGTGAATTTGCTCTTTTACATCATAATGTAAAAAATATGCCTGTGTATCCAACAGTAACTGTTTTTCCAAATTAATTATGTTCATTTTTATTATTTGTTAGCTAATGTGTTTGAAAAAAGTTACCTCAGTCCATTAATTTCACTCATATACTTAAATCCATTTAGAGGTATTTATTAACAAAAACTGTAAGTGGTTTTTTTTTTATAGTTTTGGAAGCAGCAGATGAAGATATGGAGCTTAGCACAATAGTATCATTCATCAGTATCTTATTAGCATTTTTTATGGACACTAAAGTGGTATGTATAAACCTTATTTAAATTTTAGAAAATGTTAAGAAAATTTGGGCTTTTATATAATGCAAACTAAATGCACCTTTTAAAACGGTCAAATTTATTACTTAGTTTAAAAAATTATTAATAAATTACAATTAAAATTTTATGAGTGAGAAATGCAGGATTTTTTTTTAAAAGTTGCGTTATGGAGCAAATTTGCATATATATTATTTTAAATCTTTTAGTATTTTTTTAAAGAAATCGATTCAATCCAGTTAATTTAGTTACCTGTTATGTAAGAAAATTATTGACATTATTTATAAATTATTTATTTCTAACCTTTAGTTATGTATTTTTAACCTTAATTGGATGTGATTCATATATTAGTTTTCCTCCCTAATCATGAGTAGTAATTTATATTGAGTCATTTATATAATAGTCATGAATAGTCATTTTTACTTTGAATTGTGTAAACCATTACTCTTACAGTATCCAATTTTAATGATAGAATATTGTTTCAAGGGTCAAAATATTACATGTTTATCTGTGATAAATTATGAAATTCTTGTTTTTGTATTCTCTCTTGAAATATCACAATGAAAACTAATAAATTAATTTTATAATGATCCCTCAGACTCAACAAAAATTTGTTTTTCTAAAATCTTAATCTTTGTAGATAGCATTTAATTCAAAATGTACAATGTGTTAGTGACTTAGTTCATAAATTATCAAAATATGGAGTATTTGATTTCAATGTGCTATATATTAGTAATTTTTCAATATAAAATATATGCAATGATTTGTTAATGTATTGAAATTTTGATGAATTATGTGGAATAAGTAGTGTCCAAGCCTGATATATAATTCCAAAACCCCAGTTGTTAACTTATCTTTAATAAATCCTCCCAGCCAAAGTTTTAAACTACGTATTTAATTCAATTTTAACTGACACTTGAGAAATACATTCCATTCCACGTCTTGTTCTTGCATATTCCATTCAATAATTCCTCTTTTTTCAGGTAATTGATTCTGGGAAAATGGGGGGGGGGGGAAGCAGTTGATCTTTTCCAGATTTTCAAACACTTATTAGCTTTAACTGGGATTGAAAAGTTTATACTGTTTAGAAACTTACTGCCAGTAAAAACATACTATTTAATACCAATACTTTTCCATCTTTCAATGTTATTTGTTCACAAATGTTTATAGTTATATTACTTTCTTATTCATTTTTCCTTTCTTTTAAAATAAATCCATTTAGATCAGTCTGAGTGCTTAGACCACTCAATTTTTTTTTATCAGGATCTAAGCTTTCTTTAAAAAATCAATTCCTGTGGTAAATTAATCAGATTTTATTATAATTACCAAAAATAAGTTTACTTTAATATGTTTATAAGCTTCTTCCTAATTTTCTGAAGTGTTTCAATTGTATGGATAAAAGAAATTGTGTTTCTGGATTAAGAATATAACATTTAATAATGCTATCTATTTTTGAATTAGAGTGATTCATTTTATGTATTTAGAATTGGTATTGAAAACTTGTAAATATAATAAATACAAAAGAAAAGAAAAAATAGCATTAATTGTTATGGACTGCTGATAATTATTATGGACCATGTGCAGTGGCGCACACAAGGGGGGTGTCCTAGGGGTCCGGACACCCCCATAGCCCTTGATTTTTTTCGATTGATTATAATCCTATGTATATATTACGTAAAATTTAATTATATATTTGCTATTAATAATTAATTTTATTAATTAATACTAATTATTCATTTAATAATTAATTTTGTATTGTTTTTGTTCCTGAAAATCGATAAAATCATTGTATGTATTGGAGCATGATACCAAAATGTTGGACATTCGACCCTGGACCCCCCCTCTTGAAAAATTTTTGTGTGCGCTACTGACCATGTATGTTGTTGTATGTGGTGAATGGGTATTGGATCATTTCTTGGTCGCTGCAATGTTTTGTAATCATGCTTAGCATATAAGAGTTTTAAATTAATGTCCATTCCTAGAAAATAATCACTTGATTTTTAATATGGAATTGATATTTTTTGTCATTATTTTGCTGGTGTTGCATGTGATGTGAATTTTTCTAAATATGAAACATTTAAAATGTGTACATATTCTGATATTCAGAAATTCTTGGTTATATTATTATCCCATGTGCAGTACATTTCGTCTTCATGTAAGTTTGGGTGAGCAGTCACAATTGATTCGTTGTTTTTATTACTCTTTAGAAATATTTGATAGATTTCATGTATCATAGGATACCATCCAGTTTCATTGCACATAGGTGCTCAAGTTGTGTAAATACACCTTGATAGTTTAATTTTAAAAAATTGCAGTTTTTTTTTCATTTATTTATTCTTTGATTACATTGGAATTGCTCCTATATCTATTTCAGTTTAATGTTTTTTACTATTAATTGTTATTATCATGAAATATTATAGAAAACCAAAAAAACACAAGGACTCTTGAATGGGGATGACTCTTCTATGGAATTACATGACATGTAACATTTCCTCTTTCCAGATAAAGTATATATTTCTAATAGAGACATGTAACAATGTTAATGTAAAAGTTTTTAATCATACCACTAACTTTTTCGTTTTATCATAAAATAAATTTTCGAGAATTTCTTGAAATCTTGCCTTGTGTTGATTATTGTGAGCTATAATTATTTAGTATTCAAGATATTGGATTTTGTTTAATTTTATTAGGAATCTCAACTATTCATCTCTTTATATTAATTTATTTGGAATAATCCATTACAACAATATATATCCTTGTACAGATTGTTATGTTGCAAGTAATCCAATTATTAAATATAATATATTAAAGCAGTGCAATATTTACTATATAAAACACTCATTTTAATTTCCATTCTTTTTTCAAGTACTTTGTGGGATATTACTAAAAAATTCACTAGATTTTTACTTTATTTTATTGTGAACATCACAAGTTTTATCTTGAACATTACAATTTGGGATTTATTTTTGCCTAACAAGTAAGTTATATTTAAACTGGGTTCCCAAAGTTAAGTGCAACATATTTTTCAAAGCTCACCACTAAAAAAAAATGAGTGTAACAAATAAATTTATAGTTTATAGGAATGACTGTAATGAACTTTAAAAAAACTGGTCAGTACTTTTTTTAAGAAAAGAACATTTATATAGGAATTAGTGGGGAAAAAATGCAAAAATGTGTGTGTGTGTGTGAAACTTTCCCAACTTTGTATGTGTGTTTTGTACATGATTTCTGATCTTTAATTTTTATTAGTAATTTTATTGACGAATTCAACAAAGTCTAGTAATGTCTAGGAGAAGATATTTACTCGATTTGTTAAGATGACAGCCATTTGAATGGTTGGAAATAGGTTGTGAAACAAGCTGATACTGTTCAGTATGGCTTGTCTAAGAAACATGTTCAAGGTCAACCATGGATTACAAAACCCATGAGAGATCATTTTCTTACTCTTTTGAGCCGAAGACGAAGCATGACTGTGCCTCAACTCATTTCAGATCATGTTGCCTCATCAGGAGCAAGAATCTCCATTGTTATGATGCAAAAACATCTTTACAATACAGGCCTCAATCAATGATGATCATTTGAGTGTTTCCCTGAACCATCAACAGAGATGTACTCCTTTATGTTTGGCAAAGGGAGCACTTTTCCTGGACAAAACAGCAATGGGTTTCTGCACTCTTTACAGATGAGTCCAGGCTCACAAGGTTGCTGATCTGGAGGGAACATTGCATCAAATATAACAAATCCAACAATGTTGAAACACACAGTTACAGAGGTGATGGAATGAATCATGGTTTGGGCAGAGAGCTCTTTGGTGGTCTCACTAACCTGCACATGTTCAGTGCAAGGTCTCTGACATGTTAGAGCAGCGGTATTCAACCTTTTTTCAGCCGGGCCACATATATATGACAACTATTTCACGCGGGCCGCAACATGAGGATTAACGTAAAAAGGGGAGCTGATGCTGTAAGATCAAAAACATTAAAAATGCAGAAATTGATCAAAATATTAATAGTTTTTTATTTTATTTTAAAACTATATTAAACTCCATCAAACTGGACTCACAGAAAAAAGGGAGCATTTTTTTTATATCCTGTTATGGGGTAATTTTGATTTCCTTTCATCAATGATCCCAACACCCCCACCCCCAAATATTTTGTTGCTAAAAAATAAAGGAGGGACTGAAAAATTTGTGTTTAGGGGTATAGTGACAAGAAAAGTTATATTTTTTAAATATAGTATTTTCAAGACAAATTAAATAAGTTGTTGATCCATGTTTGTTTTTTCTACGAAACAGTCTAAAAGACCCCAATTGTCTTGAAATAACAAATATTCTTTAGATATTTTTCGCTTGGAAGGCATGAGGGTTAATTAAAAATTAGTTTCACCCAGAAAATAGTCGCTAATCTACCGTTATTTGTTAACACTAACTGTTACAATTTCAAAAGAAAAAAGTTATCCCGCAATTCCTATCAGCACCACATCGATAGCAAAATCGATATATACAATAGCTTGATTGATAGAATTTTTTGTTAAATCTTTAATGCATTGTTCTTAAATAATTGAATTTGTTAGTGAAACAGGGCATGATTGGGTCACTCAGAAAGGTTTGGTGGTCCGCAGGTTGAGTATCGCTGTGTTAGAGGTATTTGAATGATATCCTTGATTGATATGTTCATATATACTGCTACTTTTGGTAATGAAATTCATTTTATTTGAGGATAATGTGCGAGCTTACCAAGTTGTGATCATTGAGGATCACATGGTTTGGTAGCAAATAGAATCCCTAGCTCAGTCTTCAAACCCAAATCTGATAGAGCATATTTAAAGCTACCTTTGTAGATACTTTGCTGCTTAAGTTGCCTTCCAAAGTCATTAAAGGAGATGGAACAATATCTAATCTATGTGTCCTGTTTTGGTGTCTAACAATTTAATTGGCAATTTGGAAAATTCATCCCTCTAAAGCATTGCAGTTAGGATTGGAGACATTTCATTAGAAACCTTTTTCGAAATGTTCCTGTGACATTTTTCTTAAAAATGTGATGTACTCATTTATCTAATAATACTTTCCTGCCAATAGGGTTTTGGTTGTAAAGTATGTGTTAAATGTGTACAAATTTATGTGTCATACCCAATGAAAAACTGTTTAGTGCACATTTCTTTCAAATTTCTATATTTATTCATTTTCAAATCAAAAAACAAATTGTACCTTAAATTTGGAGGTGTATATTGATAGATTTGTGAAATTGTGTTGCAACTGATATAGTTTTCAAATATTTTGTGATTCCTTTTTGAATAATTGTTTTCAAATTCTGTGATATTTTGAAAGTAAGTTAACATTTAAAAAAAGTTTTATTTGCTCTAATACATTACTATTATTTTCGTTTAATTTATAGGGTTTTGTTGACTTTATTCGTGAAAGACTGACTTCAGAAAAATGCAATGAAGCTATTACTGTATCTAAAAAAGTTCTTCAATTTGCTTCTATAACTGTAAGTACATTTATCTTTTGTATTTTTAAATGTTTAAAAAAACTATTCCAATTTTTATTAATTTGAAATAAATGCACCCTTTCTTTTCATGTGTTTTCTCAGATCTAGAGAAAAATAAGACATTTTTGTAATAATTCCAGTTAAAGAGGAGTAATAATATATAAATATAAAATGGAGAGGGAAAAATAAGTCTGTTGTTCCGAAAAAGAAAAATTGCTTTAATCAATAGGGAGTGTGATTACCTTTTTCTGCAATGCAAGTATCTCAGTGTTGTTTCATGCTATAAATGAGAGCCTAGCGTGTTCTACTATTCTTGCAGCAAAATTGTTGTGAGCTCAGTAATATTCCTTGTTGGATCTTGTTGGCGATTACATGCACTTAGGATCTTTCAAGGGGTGAGAACGGTGTGACTTTGCATTATGTCTCTGTGTATGAGAACTGTGGAGATGTAAAAACTTGGAAAAAATTACCATGAGCTTCTTGAGCCATATTTCTGCAACTTGTTTCATTAATGGGACCTCTTCAAAAAATGTAAGCGTCTGTGCTTCCTTCATTATTGTATAGAATTATGCCCACCAATGCCAAAACACATGATTGACAATACTGGTCTCATTCTTTGATGTTAAGAGAATAGTAATGTGCTTCACATTCTCTCCATATTATATTTTGGTGAGAATCAATTTGTCAACTGAATTCATTGAATTGTAGTTCATCAGAAAGCATCACATTGCTCCATTTATTGTCTATCTAATTCTGATGATCTCCACTTTATCATAAGTAACTTTTTCATGAATAAGCGTTTTATGTAGTTGTCTAAAAATTTTTATTTTATTATTATCATGAAAATAAAAAATTAAATTGGCATTAAATGTAAGTATAAATTCAGGTTAATATTGTTGGTGATAGGTCTTTGCAAATTAAGAAATAAGGACATGATTCATACTATCAAAACAAAAATATGGGAGCTTGTAATAACTTGTTTACTGAGCAAGTGCACCAATATTGCAAACAAATTGGTGGGTGCATGAAATAAAATGTATAAAAGGCAGGAGTAGCTCTAGGATTATCATATCATTTTTGTTTTGCCTATTAAAACGTAACAATATTTTTAAAAAAGGTAAAAATTACTTTTGTTTCATGCCCCTCCATAACTAGCTTCAGAATTTGTAAAATCATCTCTCTGATTGTGTGTGTGGTTGGATTAGGATTCAAATAAATGGGCATCTAGACAATATGGGCATCGACACAATAACACTAACTTTATTTTCATTTTACAATGTTCCTGTTTACTTAATTTCATTTGATTTTTAAAAAAATGTAGCACATCTCTTAGATGTTTTTACCTATCAAATTCTTGTCTCCTTGATAGTGTTCAGTCACATGTGAAGTCTATAAAAGTTGCAAATGGTCAAAAGTGTACTATTTAATAAATTGTTTCACTGTTTTTCACCCATTACTACCAAATTTTATTTCAAAGTTTTAGCTTAATATGGCAATCCTAGTAATGTGGATAAATGGCCATACTAGAAAATTTATTGTGAAGGTAAATTGCAAATTGTTAAAGTTTGCATGGAGTTGCCAACATTTGAGCATTATTATATATTTTTTAGAACTGACCATTGTTTTGTTTTTTTCTCCTTTGCAGTTCTAATTTTGAGGGGAGGATGGAAGCAATGTTATTTAATCAAATTCGATTTTGTCCCTTTTCAATTGTAACAGTGTTAATTTTTTGATGAATAACATGGAATAGTTTATTTTTTAGTACATTTTGTACTGTGCAAGTATTCTTAATCAGCCCCCTTCTATAAAGATTGTATAGTTAAAAATTTTGTAAATGTTTATTTTTTTTTAAAAAAACCATATAATTTAAATATAATTTTTTTTTTAATTTAGGGTGGTATGCCTGCTACTGGTATTCTTCTTTTGAGACATGCAATTAGAAAGTTAAGTCGTTTATATCCAGCTACTTGAGAATTGAACTTGAAACTGTGACAAGTGGTTTTATTTTTATTCTCTTCAAGGATGTTTGTCTAATTGTGCATTTTATATGTGTGTGTCATTTTTCATGTAGTAAAGTCAATGTGTATTTTAAAATTGTTTGATTTATTTTATTGGCTTATTGAATATATGAAAATACTTATTAGTGGTCACACATTTTATATATAAAAGAAAAATATTCGCAGATTGTTTTTCTGTATCCTATGAACAGGAATACCCCACTTAGTATGGCTTCACTCGGTATAGTATGGTTAATAATTTGAGTAATAAATGTCAATTAGTACTGATTAATACGGTATTATGCAGTTTGGACATATTTCATGTTAAAATCTTTCCACAAAAAAATACTTCTAAAATAAAGGATGCTGATTAGTCATGGTTAAATGTGATGATTTAAAGCATTCATATGTATTAACTTGATTGCTGAAAGATGTTCCATTGCAGATATAACTTATCTTCAGTCTTATTGAAGCCTCATGAACATGCACATTAGTTATTCTTGTCATTCGAGTCATGTCACAAGATTCTCTTTTTTTTAAAAAAAACGAAGAAATTATTATGTATAGTATTATTTCTAAACCCATCTGTAATGAATGTGAATTGAAAATCGGCGAATGTTGTGAAACTTGTGCATGATTTACACTTCCACTCATCAAGGGCTGTCAATGTCTAAAGTGTATTCAAATGAACTTTCAGCTTCTTGAGGACAAATCTTTTATCAGCACAAAAAAAAATGAAAAATAGAAGAAAACGTGCAAAAAAAAAAAAAAAATTACATTGAATAATTTTGAAGAATTATTCAATGCTATTGGAAGAGCATGCAAATTGATGATCCAAATGAAAAAAAGGAGCCTTTGAACAAGGTGAAAAACATTTTGCTATTGTAAATATCAAGCAATAAAAGTGTTCTAACATTTTTACATTTCACTCTTTTGTTATTTTTCATTAATATTAAGTAAATATACAAATATATATATGTATATATATTTGTTTTAAGAATGTTTAAAGGAATGAATTATTTTTCTATTAAAATATTTTACTCAGATTGATTCATTTAATGCAATACTTCTATGGAGTCAGTTAAACGTTGTGAGGTATTCCTGTACTTCCAATGGGGTATTAAACCTTTTTAAAATGAAGTAAGATTAAAATTAAATCTTAGTTTTATGTATAAATAAAGTATGAATAAACTAAAAAAGGCATTGAAGTTTTTTTTAAAAAAAAAAATGCATATATATTATAAAATTTTGAAGTAAAACTCTGTAAATTAATTATGTGTGCTAAAAATTGGGTAAAAAAATTTTTTGTTACTTTATTTTTAACTGTTTAATTTGAGATGAGTGGTTTTAAGATTTGAGCCCCAACATTGTGTTGAATAGTCTAGAAAAATCTTTTTAAAATAATACCTTTAAATTGCAAATACCTAAAACTTTTTTTGAAAAAAATAAGAATATACTGAATATTTTATGTCACTTTCTGTTCATTCGTCATATTGGATTCCAGTACTTATTAAAAAAGAAAATAAAAATATAGCATTTTTTTCTGCATGCAGATTTATTTTAATTAGGTAGTGCACAGAAATCGTGAGTAAAAATGATGAGAGAGAAGCTCTTGTGTTTTAAAAACAATAAGTTTCATTTTACCAACTATAAATGTACTGTGTAATCTCTCTCTGTGGTAACTTATTAGTCGCAGTGGAAGCTTCATGGATTGCAGTTTTCCATTCAAGTCTTGGTTTCACTATAAATGTATCATGAAATAATTGACTTAGAAAACCTTAAGGCTGTCTTCGGTAAAAGTATGAAAACTTGAACTAAACACTAAACACATTTTCAGACAGAAAAATGCCTCAATTTTCATGGAAATTTGCAATATCTTAGCTCATACCTCTGTTAACAATATAGTGTTTTTTAAAAAAGTCAAAATATTTCATGAATACTTTCTTTTTTGTTTTTATACTTGAAGGCATATCCCATTTAACATTACGATATAGGGAAAAAATCGGGAAACACATTTTATACCAGAAAAAATGAATCAGCTCAGTTAAAAATTGGATATATGATAAATAATGCTGCTCTCTAAGGGATAGTGAAGCTAGAATATCATATTAATGTTTCATTTCTTTTATATTTGAAAAAATGTTCCGAATACGGGTCCTATTCTTTAACATTAACCGAAGACAGCCTTAACTCAGCATGATAGGGAATCTAAGAGAATATTATGCCAACTCTAGTTAGTAACCCCATAACTTAACTATGGTGCTAAAATAATGTAATCCATTGCCAATATCTTTCATCTAACTTCTTGTTTAGCATTAAATCAAACAAAATCATCACCATTAAGCTATAGTTCATGATTACTAAGTTCATTACTAGTAGTACATTGTGTAATTCTGATATGAAGTTACTTGAAAAATCTCCCAATCTTTAAATCTTACCATTAGGTTGTACTGGTGTGATTATGTTCATTATTTGATAAGTGGTGATATTTGAGATGAGTAACATTCCTTTCAAAGACTTTGCTATCGAATTATGGGATTTACTGTTATTTAATTTTACTTCATGCTCCTCGTGTGTTGTGGTTTGGAATTAACCTGTTAAATACCAACTTAATCCTCAATACTTGAGGACAAGTAATAAAAATAAAGGAATACACTGCCATTAGCACTCGTATGAAGTGATGCTAATTCAAACAAAACAAGTAATATAAAAAAAAAAAAATTCAAGTCAATTCTTACTTAGATCAACAAAGAAAAATTTTATTTTAGCTACTTTTTACACACAACATTAACTGTTTATTAATTACCATTAAAGTATCGCAATGCCATCCAAAATAATCATGTGTATAAAATTTCAGTTCAACTGAATTCTTTAAAACGTGAGAAAAGAAAATCTTTTAAAGTTTTGATCCAAGTCGTTAAAAATGAAATCAACATGGCTGTATCTGTGTGTGTAATTCTTTAAATTATTAGTTTCAGTCAATTAGTTTTAACTAATTATAATTAAACTATCATACTTTTACCCAAAACAATAGTGTATAGAAAATTTCAGCTCTCAAATAAGTGCTTTAAAATGTTAGAAAAAAACATTTTCAAGTTTTTACACATGTCGCCAAAATTGGCCCTAAGTCACCAAAAGTGATGCCAACGGGGCTATTTTTGTAATTCTTTGAATAATTAGTTTTAATCAATTAATTTATTGTATTGTCATCCAAAGTAATCATGTATATAAAATTTCAGCTCAATTGGGCGCTTTAAAATGTATTTTATTAACGATTGAAAATTTCGCCAAGATGAAATAAATATATAGTGTGTGAGCTAATAGTAGGAATTGAAAAACTACCCACAATTTGAAAATACTTTCAGGACTTTCTAAACCAGTAGTGTGAAACGAAAAAATTTTAATTAAATTTTAATGAAAGACACGCTTTTAAATAGTGTTGTATTTCTTCGAAGATTGAAAGCATCAGGATTCATTAAGAGAAAAAGACGAGTTTTAAAGAATTTAAATAATGTAATGAAAGAAAATTGTGTTGTGATGTAATTAAAAAGAATCGTCTTATAAATGCAGGTCCAAAAGAACTTCAATGATCGTGAGCTTCATGATCGACGATGTTCGAATTGAACTACGAATTCCAAGTCCTAATTCCTTTAAGAACTCTTCTTGCTGTATAACGGGTTGATGTACGCATTGAATAGAACTGAACTTAAAGTTCTCATGTGCTTGAATTTGAAAATCGGGAGGTATGAAGTTCCGGCTTATGTATCGTCTTCACTGCTGAACTATATGTTAAAACAAGAGGTCCAAATCGCAAATATAATTATATTATCTCTGGAATAATGTTGAGTCAAACCAGTCAATGAAACACGTTTGTGTGGAAAGCAATTAATGAATGAATTTTACGTAGTGGATCCAAAAGTTCGGGGACAAGGTGTAGAAAACCGTACCCTGAATAGTTCACCTCACCGAAGCACGTCCACCTTCTAAGTAGTTCCCTTGGGCGATGATACACTTCTGCCAGAGTTCGTATGACTTCTGGAAGTACGACTGGAATCCATTTTTCGCCTCCTCCCGTAAGGCCTCCGGCGATGCTACTTTTATATCATCTGATAACACAAAACAGTGTCCCTGTAAATGTTTATTCATTGATGGGAACAGATAAAAGTCACACGGGGCTAAGTCTAGTGAATAGGGGGAATGTGGAAGCATATCAGTGCGAGTTTTGGCGTGGAACTGTTTTACCAATTGGGATCGATGAACTGATGCGTTGTTATGCCGAAGATACCAGTCGTCCCTCTGCCGGAACTGAGGCCATTTACGACGAATGTATTCTCTCAAACGACGTCTTCGAGAAGTGTGTAACCTTAGGATTTGTGCAAGTATCTGGTGACGAGATCTTTTCGAACAGATTCAGACACCAATGCAACATTTTCCGCATTCCGTGAAGTCCCGTTCATTGTCTTCGATGGATTCTCGGCCCTTTTTAAAACGTCGATGCCATTCGTATACCTTGGATCTCGCCATGGTAGATTCATCATACACCTTACTTAGCATTTCCAAAGACTCCATTGGTATTTTACCTAAGCGTGCTAAGCAATTTAATATTCAACGCTGTTTAAGAAAAGCCATGTTTCTTACATCGCGGAACAAAGCTAACTAGTTTCGGAAGGTACCAGCTGCGCGTGCGGTTCGGTCACAAGACATGAACTAAACCAACCTGGCCAGGTAAGGGAGGGTTGGGAGAATCCATTTCAAGTGGTTTAACTTAAGGTACTTGCTTTCGTCGTCAGCAATGGAAGCATTCGCCGAACTTTTGGCCACGTATTATAAATTTTCTAGGAACAAAAATATCTACAATGGGAGAAACTGTTAGGGATATATTATTTTTATTAATTCGTTGTCTAAAATATCTTTATTTTATGTTATGTTTGAAAATGGTTATTTTTTTTGTTTATTTTCCTAGTTTTTTTTATTTAATTTTTGTTAATATTTTGTGATTACTCGCATACTAGAGACCTGTGACGTACACAGACCTCTTATGTGTGTGTGGGGGGAGGGGAATTACATTCTAAAAAACGCGCCGAGGTGGTAAAAATTTGAATTCTGTTGGTCTCTGGGGGATTGAACCCCTTCCCCTTGTGTACGCTACTGCTAGAGACACAATTTATAATGAAGCGTTTGGAAGGGAACAACTCTGAATATAGTTATTGATGTACTAATCAGGTTTTATGATCATTCTATTATGGCGTCAATTGTTAATTTTCTTTTGAAGTGAAACAGCTATTTGTGTCACTTCTTTGTATTGAAGACAAAAGAAATAGTGAATTTTGATTGAAGAGGAGATTATTTCTAATGATATTTTAATTTCAAAACAATGAGACAATTAACCTTCAATTATAAAGAAGTTTTATAATCAATTTTTCTCTCCTGCTTTTTTATCGTAATTGGAACTCTGAAATGTCAACATCACCTAACTATTCCCTACAATTTTAAAGGGCTCTGCCATTTAAAAGTACTATACTTTAAAGATAGATTCGACTTTTAGTCAAGATCTAGGGATACATCAATTTTAAGATTTTTTCGAAGGATATGTTGAGGGGAAAGGTTTGAGAACCGCTGGTATAAATAAAAATATTAAATTGTGTAGGTCATAAAATTAATTTAAATGCGCATTTTATTTTCCAGTTTCTTCTTTTTCTTCCCAGAAACTTCAAAGAATCAAAAGAACCAGTAAGTGCAGCAATCCTTTACATCGAAAGAGGGGAAGGGAACGTAAACTTCCAGTATCTTAGAAAAGTGAGAACAAGTTTTTTCCCTTAATCTTTTTTTTAAACCCTCCTACTCTCTTCTTTCCCTTTTGTTCTTAATACGTACGACGAAAATTTCATCCATTAATCTCCCTAGAAACCGGGTGTTTTACGAGAGTACCCCAAAAATGGCAGTTTTAAAAGTTGCCATAATGTATGATAGTCGTTACAATAAGTACATTCATTTGATACAAATAGGCGGGAGCGTTGCCAGGTTTCGTAGTCATTCTTCTGCGTCTAGCGAGTTTCCAGTTCTCGTACCTCAAAGCCATTAAAGCCTCTTTCTGCCCCATTCATTCCAAACGTTGTGAAAAAGGGGATTTCTTGCAAATTGCACAGTTTTTCTTTCTTTCTTTCCAGCTGCTTTTAGATGCGATAGTATTTCAATTAATGAATGGACATAAAAGAGAACATTCCAATGTCAGAGTTCAAAATGATCAGTTTTCGAAAACTTTCTCTTGTATACGTACATGTTCAAATGTCATCTTCTGGGATGCGTCTTCTGTTTTTGGGAAGCAAATTGACACTCAATGCAAAATTTATTTCCTTCGGAGAATGTAGATATGTAAATTGAGGATTATATTCTTAAGTTTGATGGTCACAGTAAATTACTTGAAATTAAAATGAATGGGTAAATTTATATACAGTTTTAATGAAGATCATGACTATTCAAAATGAGGTATGCATATTAATGTATATATATATATTTTTTTTATGTAATTCTTGTTACTTTATGTATTTTAATCTTAAAATTCTGATCAATGTTGAGTGACAAACTGAGCCATGTAGATTAAATTCGAACACATTTTCAAATACAGAAACGACTTACTGTTAATGTAAACTTATACAAATTATAAAACCCCATAGAGTATTTCCTTAAAATTAGAAACATTCAATATATATATATATACACTTAAAGATGAAAGTTAGAAATTCATTTACTGTTATAGCGTAGGAAATAAAATATGGAACATGTAACATCGAAGAAAAAGATTGATTCAAATCATTGCTAAAATATGATGCTCTCTTCAAAAGTTAAAAGGCCGCGGTAGCCGAGTGGTCAAGGTATTGGATCGCGGCTGGCCTTGTCACGAATTCGAGCCCAGTACCACTAAAGACCCACCATGTAGGGGAGCGATGCACGTTAAATCTGTTGAGAGCTCAAACGTCCTCCTGTTGGTGTGGTGTGGTAGTTAGGAGAGGGGGGCAAGCTCTGGTGTCTTTCACGTCACTTGACCATAGTTCAAAATTACGTGGTCCGTCGCCAAAAGCTCTCGTGTACCTGAACAGTGCGACGTTAATATTCACTCACTCACTCAACATATTCTTTCAAATGGGGCACGGATTGGTCAATACCATTGCTAACATAGTACATTCCCCGGGAGCTGGTATAACTTTTTGGTGTGGCACCATATAAGTGGATACCAATTGCAACAATATAATTTTGACGCCCAATTTTCTCCCCAGGGGCAGGCTCTGACGATTGAAGTTGTATTAGGAATTTAATGTTGCCAAGAGCACCGAAGCCAAACAGGCACTCTAGGGATCTTTAACATGCTGCATAATCATAAGACATGGACGCTTCACTTTTGGTTCTGTGATAGTGTTTTGATAAACTTTTGCCGTGGCTTACACTCCTTTCTGGTAAAAAGGAATCCCTGAGATGCCTTCATAGGTAACACTTCATTAAAAATCATTACAAAAGCTGGAAGATGAGCTTTCTGCCAGCAATTTTTCTTCTCTGTAGCTTCTTGGGTAATTCTTGTGTATATACAGCTATTATGATAGTTGAAAGATTCTTCAATGTCAAAAATTTTCTCATCGGTAAGCAGAATTCGTCTGTGGCCGTTTTGAGCACACTGTCGCAACAGTTCTTTTACTTTAAGCTACCTCTGGCACTTTGTAAGAAAATGGCTAGTTATTCTTTAGTAACTTAGACTAAAGTCTTCGTTTTCTATGTGACACATAATCCTTTCTGACATGTCCATCTGTTTAACTAGAAGAATCTTCTTTCGGCAAGGATTTTGACGAGAGCTCTTATTCTCACCAAGCGTGGATGATCGCATCTGCTACGGTCTGCAATGCTGTTAATCTCAGAAAATCTTTTACTGATCCGATAAATGAATAATCTTTTGATACCTAAATGCTTAAGAGCTTTCAAAATCACCAATGGGATCTTCTTTTTTGATCTTCTGCTGCGCCCTTCTGTTCAAAGTGTTAAATCTCTTGACTGATTTAGAACAACATGTGTGAAAGACAATATTTATACAGAGGATCTCTAATGCCGAAATTTAAAATCGTGTACTGCGTTTGAGTCAGCCAATGATCTCACATTTTTGAATCAGAACTTATGACATGACTAGGTACATATTCTAATTACCGTAAAATCCGGCGTATAACACTCACCTATACTTTCAAGCTGCATTTTTTAATTTTAAGGTATATTCGCCGTATAACGCGCAACCCCCTTTTTTTACTAAGGAGCCTGTAATGTACGTTAGCATAGCTATTATGTTTTAAAGCCATTTATTCGAGCTATTACCCCAGGATTTTGAAGAAATAGTATATTTCTAGAAAAATAACCCTTTTTTTTAAAGTTCATGAGGTATGACATTTCTTTTAAATAAACAGTATTCCAATTTGTGTAGAAGTCTTAAGTTTTTTTTTATGTACATCTCTTTTTTTATTTTATTTTTGAAGGTATCATTTTTATACCCGGCGTATAACGCGCACCCGTAAATTTCTATCTTATTCATTGTGCTAAAAGTGAGCGTTATACGCCAGATTTTACGGTACTTATCAATAGAGCCTATATGATTCGTCCCCAGTATGGTTCTCTTAAAATACATAAATTTCCTTAAGCCCTCAATACTCTTTTGTGTACACCTTTAAATCATAGAAGAAGTGTTGTTCATTGTTAAACATTTCGAGCACACACAAGCTGTAGTAAAATATCCACGCCAAACACGTATACACTGATGACCGTGTGATATGGTTGCTCTATGGTGACCATATCTTTGATTGTCAGCGTGAATCAAAGGTGTGGGATTCTCAAAATGATCAGACATTTTAAAATTCTTAATATGACTTTATTAAGAATGTAACTTAAATCTCTAATAATTTAGATAAACTTTAATAAGTGAGAATCTAATAAACCAAACACACAGCAATAGTTAAACTGGATCGCGTAACTTAGACCACTTATCTAAATAATTATATTATCCGCCTAATTTCAATTCTGATAATATTACAAGCCATAATATCAAATAATCAATCCTACCTTAATCCAAAATAAGATTCTATCACGGTACGAAACACCTGGGTGCGCGTGCAATGGTATGCACCTTGTAGTAATGGCTCGATATATTGGTAACTTTACGATAGGCCGTCAATTCACACTCGTATCTCTTCCAAACATAACTTTCCCTAAATTGCCATTCTGCTTACTGAAACTTCTGTTCTTTTAAAAGCTATCTTATTTGCATTTCATAATCGCGTTTCACTTCTTGGATTTTGGTTGGAAAAGATTTGCCATTAATCTTGGCCGTCAAAGAACCCATAGGTTATGTTATAGAAAAGACGCGTGAGCCCGTCACAACCGTGGGAAACGAAAAATTCAATTAATCCCTAAAAAAATGTTTTTCCAATCATGAATGCCCTCATTACATCTTGACACCATCACACATTATCCCCTTTTTTTGCTTTAAGTAGCAGCAGGGCTTTGTCTTGGACGCATGTAACTGAAAATCAAGTTGATGCAGTGTGGTAGAAGTTGAGGCATCCGCTCCTTATCGTCTTCACTTTTTACTTGGGAATCTCAGGCTTTTGGTTTTTCCTCGCGATACGTTTCAGTAATTTGTCTTATGTTAATGTGATTATTCGTTTTCGATCATTATATTTGTTGAACTATTTTTCAGAGTAGATGTTTTTTTTTTTTTGTTTTAAATTCATTCCAGAGTATTTATTTATTTTAGCAATTATATTTGTTGATTATGTCCCTCATTGACTAGGATTACAATCGTAGACTTATTAGAGTACGATGTGTCTTTTGAGCGGTCCATTTTTAACTAACAGCTGTCTAAAACTGACCTACAATCAGGGACGTCTTACGGCATGGGCCCAGGGCCTCGCCCTTCGGTGGGGACCTCGTTTCGTTCTCAACTCGGTCTTAAGGTATACGACTACGTTCGGAACCGTGATTTTAAAAAAGCGCATAAATGGATAATTTTCATGATATTTAGTGTCACTTAGTATAGAATACATGTATAAAATTGTTTTATATAAGGACACTTTGACAAAAAAAATTATTTAAATACAATATTTCGGGAAAAAATTAACTTAGAATAATTTTTTTTCCAAATGTTCACCTTTTGTGAAAAATGCTTCTATTATAATAATATTTTGCCTGTATATAACTCAGACCTCTGTACAGAGGCTCAACTAGAATTTTTGAAGTATATAACTTAGAAGTGGGTTTATCCATATTTTACTACAACAGAGGGGAGCAATTTTAAGAAAATAACGCCAATAATTATATTTAAATTGGTGGTAACTCTGAAAATAATGTGAATTTTTCAAAAATTCTAGTTGAGCCTTTGTAGAGAGGTCTTAGCTATACACAGGCAAAATATTATTATAATAGAAGCATTTTTCAAAAAAGGAGAACATTTGGAAAAAAAGATTATTCTAAGTTAATTTTTT
>BMAV01021595.1:68889-83370 GCA_019973955.1 Trichonephila inaurata madagascariensis
TCATGATCCGGATAATTTTAATGGTCAAATATTATTCCCGTACATATTCTTCAAAAAACAGGGAATTTCAAACTGCTTGTTGTGACGGGGCTTTTATCGTGTTTTCATACTAATCCTCTTGGGGCCAGAATTGAGTTATTTCACAGCCAATTCCCTCAAGAAACCGTGATATTCAGATTAGTTTGTTGATATATAGTGAAGATTTTGTAATCGCATAAGGAGAAGGAGAAAGGAAGCTGAGATGCTGAGCGCCGTGAGCTGATGGTAAAGAATAAAGCTTAGAGGCGTAATTATAGAACGGGCTTTAGCGAGTTAAGAAAATTAAGGAAGATTAAGATTCATAGGATAATTTTGCTTAAAGATAAGTGGTTAGGATTCCAGACGCTTATTTACATAGAATTTAGGGATACGTTATATCACTCCTGATTACCTTCCTATTGTAAGACTTGCTTTGTTCAATAGATTTGGATAATAATAAATTGGATTTATTATGGCTAACTCTTGGGTGATCAATTCTTACCTCCCACAAATCTAGGTAGCATAGTTGAAGAGATGGGACCCCCAAGTATAGGGGGGTATCACAATGTCAACTGGCAAAAGAGGTAAGACTGAATTATTATGTGATGAATCATGGCCTAGGCCTAATACCATAAACAATCATTCAACTCATTTGGTCAAAATGTGGCCATCAGTCGAGCCGGTTTGTGCCTAGGTTTTTGAGTTTGTTCGTTGTGCATATTAATTTGTTTCAAATTACCGTTTGAACGAGTATCTGACAATGCATGCTATATTCTCTCTACTTTTAAAGATTTTCGGTAGGATCTACTTTTACGCGGAGACCCAGGGCCTCAAAGAGTCTTAAAACGTCCTGCCTTCAAACAAGCCTTAGCTCTACAGAGGTGCCATCTATGCTAATTTTATCATCAGTGATGATCAGTCATGTGACTTCACAAATAGTCTAATCCATCAACTCACGGGCCGCATGCGGCCCACCGGGCCTTTTTAAGTGGTCCGATTATGGCACATTGCTCTGAGAAATTCATTTATTTATGAAAATTTGGTGCGAATTCTTTGTTAAAAATCAAATATATCAATTTTGCTTTTTGATGTCGATGTCGTATGGGTGCGAACTGATATCTTTTTTCTGATTAGTGATAATAGACAACAGTGGAGTAGCGACCATTTTATAAGTGGAACTAATTTTTAACTATCTTTCATACCTTGTAATCGAAAAATATTCGAAGAAAATAGATTGTTTCAGGACGACTGGGAAGTTGACTATTTTGTAGTGAAAAAGAAGCATAGTTCAGTGTTTGTTTGATTTGTCACGAAAGTGTTGTATTTAAAAAATACCAATAAACAGGAATCATTCAATGACACTTTGCCTCAAAGATCTGATTCAAGAGGTGATAAATAGGCTTTCTAGAATAATCATGGCAACAGCAACAAAGTGTTTTGTCAGTGGTAATGTCACAGCGGTAACAAAGGCACCCTATGAAAAATTTGTTATATTATTAGAAATCATATGAAACCGTTTACTGATGCAGAAATTGTAGTTTTTTTTTCTTCATTTTTTTTTAAAGAAATGTAAACAATATATCATATCTCAGTTAATTGTAAGCACTTTATGATTGTTTCGTTCGGCTTCATGCTTATTTTGTGCCGAGTGATCGTTGTTGCGGATTCATAGCCGGCAATTTCTTGGTGCCACTAAAGACGTTAATGGGTGTTAAATGTGTTCTGGCTCAAAGTCCTCACGCTGACTTGATGTGGAAGTGGAGTGGGGTGCCAGCTTATGAAACTAATGATATTTGTAAAAATGTTCATTTTTAGAGGTATTCATTGAAAAGAGAAATACACAATGCTTTTCTTTTAATTTTAATATTTTGAATTAAGCTTGTAGTATTATCTTGTATTATCGTGTATATTAACTATATTACGTTCTGCTATTGTACATTCTTACTATAATAGTAAAACTATTTATTTACTTTTGGATGCCACTTATGGATTGAGTAAAAATCAATGCAATTAAAAAAATAGTATTTTAACCAAAATCCGAGGAAATTATGAAATGACACATTTATTAAATTAGATTTTTAGGGAAAGAATTCGCTTGATAGTTATTTAGAGTTGAAATATTTTGCCAGCGTACTTTTTAATTATTCACCCCGAAAAAAAAATGAATATTTTAAATTATATCTCGAAACTAAAGCTTTGATTTTTATTAAGGATTTAAGTCATTCTTATTTGTAAATTTCTTCCTTTCTTTTCTTTTTTTATTTTTGTGTGTCTATTGTATATTTCCGAATATAAGCCTATCCGTGTATAAACCGCAAGGACGTTTTTTTCTTCAAAAAATTTGATCAAAATTCGAAACCAGTATATAAACCGAATAAGGGAGGGGAGAAAAATCCTGTAATTGTGAAACATATCACCATAAGGACGAAAGCGCTGATAATTTTTGTAAAACGTATAGAATATTTTCCAATCAAATTGCTATAAATTTAAATGCTAATGACAATAGTTTTATGTCTAATAACCCTATTTGAAGCTAGTATATTTTTCCCTTTCATTTGCTCCCCCCAAAAAACTGTCTGTGCTGTTCACAATTTCTGCACCACTTTTTGTTTTATTAGAAAAAATGAGCGGGAAAAGAAATTCGTATACGGCACGTGCTCCTCGACCTGTATTTCATGCCCTGGAAGAAAAACTCGCTGCCTGATGGTCACATTCATTCAGACATTCCAGTGAGCGAATGTGAATTTTATGAATTATTCGAAAACTCACTTTCTGACACTGAAGGATTTATGGGACTTTTATCTTTTCTTTTAGAGTAAAAACTCCATTTAAGACAGCCCAAAAGTTAAAAGATTAAAATCGCTTGTACGTAGCTATAGAATTTTTTTTTAAACCACTTTTTCTAAATTACATTTTTTTTCCCGAGATTGGTGGATCCATATACTATAACCGACATCAATACTTTAACTTTAGAAAAAGTTCCAAAAAATCTCGGTTGAAACATAGGTCTCTAAAAATATATTTATTTTCCACCAATTGTAGGGAGAGAAGTATACGAAATGAATGTTCAAAAAACAACAATTTGTTACGAGTAAAAATGAAATGTTTACTATGGGGAAGTTGACCTCGCTGCTAACGAAAAAGCGACCCTCTCTCAAAACGAACAATATTTGCCATTTGCGGATCTTTCACAGTAACCCTTTTATCATATTGGCGTTCTCAGCGTCCCAAACTTACCAACCCATACACAGTCTTCTTTAAACACTACCACTTCTAAATAACGCATGATAAATTGCAAGGTTTCTTCGCTGAAATATCCTTACTGATATCATAAACGTGAAAGTTTGTGTGGATGTTTGGTACTCTTTCACGCAAAACCAACTGAATGGATTTTAATGAAACTTTACAATAATATAGCTTATACATCAGAATAACACATAGGTTATAATTTATAAAAATATTTTATGAAGTGTCCAAAATATAACCGTAATTGTCAAGTAAGTAGGAAAAAATTCTGCAATCTGCAAAAAAGCCCGCGACATCATATATCTATCTTTTATGTGTGAAGCAAAACTGCATTTTGTTTTGTCTACGCCAGGAACTGCGAAAGCTTGAACAGGTGGAGTGTGAGGCTGATTACAGTTTTAACATAAAATAAATATAACAAAAAGTAATATTAACGTATTACACTTCCAGATATAAATTATTTATACTATTTTAAGCGTTCATTACACAAAATGTGTAACAATGTGTTACTTTCGCTGAACAGAGATCAGTTTAGGAAGTTTTCAAAAATCGATCCACAAGAGAGTTACGGGGAGTTATAGATTTAAAAAAATAAATCCTTTTTATTAGCTATTAGATCTACAGACTTAAATTTAACAACCAGGGTTTTTTTTTATTCAGCTAAGATATGCAAAAAGCTTCTTCTTATTATTTTTTTTAATTTTTTTTTTTTTTTGTTTAATTCGCAATTCACGTAAAATTAACTCATTAAAAACTTCTTTATCTTTCAACCAGTATTGTTTAATTTTTCAATTCACCCGTGCGAAGAACGGGTATAACAATTAGTACACACATATATATATATATATTTAAATTTAATTTAATTTTTGATATAAACAGAAATTGGCACAAAAGTTAGGGTCTGTCGCTCAACAACTTTGACAGTCTGTTTTATTCGATGTCATATGTATCCGATGGGAATTTCAAAAAGCCGTCCATGGCTGCTATTACCTTTGACAGCACACACATCTGTTCAGAGGAATCGCAATTTCACTCACACCACTATGATGTTCGTGTCAGAATCTGGCAAAATCGCTCCAAGAGTTTACATTTTGTATCGCCATACCGGTTTCTCTCCTAGTCTTTGGCTTAGGGTGCCATTAGATTTACTATTCGCTCAACAGCCACTGCAACTAGGGACGTATTAAGACTCATTGAAGTTGTGGGGCTAGAGAAGGTTTTTTGAGGCCCTGATCCCCAATGCAAAGATAAACCCAACTTGAGATCTTTAAAAGAAGATAGTATATGGCATGCACTCGTTCACAAACGGTAGTTTGAAACAAATAAATGTGCACGACTCCCAATCTCAAAAACCTAGGCACAAACCGGCTCGACTGATGGCCACATTTTGACTAAATGAGTTGAATGATTGTTTATGGTATTAGTCATAGGCAATGGTTCATCACATAATAATCCAGTCTTACCTTTTTTGCCAGTTAACATTGTGATACCCCCTACTTGGGGGTCCCATCTCTTCATCTATGCTACCTAGATTTGTGGGAGGTAAGAATTGATCACCCAAGTTAGCCATAATAAATCCAATTTATTATTATCCAAATCTATTGAACAAAGCAAGTCTTACAACATGAAAGCAATCAGGAGTGATATAACGTATCAATAATTTCTATTTAAATAAGCGCCTGGAATCCTAACCACTTATCTTTACGCAAAATTATCCTATTAATCTTAATATATCCGTTAATAAAATCCTTAAATTCCTTCCGTCTTAAATTATCCGTTCTATAATTACGCTTCTAAGCTTAATTCCTTACTATCAGCTCACGGCACTCAGCATCTCAGCTTCCTTTCTCCTTCTCCTTATGCAATTTTACAAAACCTTCACTATATATCTACTAACTAATCTGAATATCACGGTTTCTTGAGGGAATTGGTTGTGGAATAACTCAATTCTGGCCCCAAAGATACCCCAAGAGGATTAGTATGAAAACACGATAAAGACCCGTCACAACAAGCAGTTTAAAATTCCCTGTTTTTTGAAGAATATGTACCGGAATAATAATTGATCATTAAAATGATTCGGATCATGATCTTATTAAAGCAGAGTTGAGAACGAAACGTGCTCCCCACCGTGGGCGAGGCCAGGGACCAGTTAGTCCATGCCTTAAGATGTCCCTAACTTGCAACGTCACTGAAGCTTTGGGTGTGCTGTAGTTTATTATGTCTTGTCTGCGACCGAGTTTCAACAAGACAATGCGAGACCACAATTGGCACACAACATTAAACAGTTTTTTATTGTCCACCAGACTACATTGCTACCTTGATCTCCATGGCCACGGTAGTCGTAATAAACGCGGTCACGTGGCCGGTGAGTCCTCGTGTTGATTTAAGTCACGTGTTGTAAAAACACGTATTCGTTCTAGTTCGATTGCCCATCGAATACATACGGTAAATGATTGTTTAACGACTGTCCCAGCATACACCAGCTATTTTATATTTGTTCAACGAATTTCACTCTGATATCTGTTGTCCTTCATTAGTGATGAATTTGGGATGGCCCCAGTAGTGTTTATATACAAAATACTTGCCTCAAAAGTTACATTAGCATAGATTTTTTTGGAATTACATCCCCCTTTTTTTAACCTTTTTTTAGAAATATTCTTCTCGTAACTATGCGTTGTATTAATATTTTTAAATATAGCTCTAAAAAAAAATTCAAAGCCATTAGTTATGCAAGATAGTTGTAAAACATTATTAAGGTTAAACAGTAGTATGAATAAAAATTAAGAGGATAAAATAAATGAAAGAATGAATGACGCTATAGTTATAGTTAGATTTTATATTCACAGGAAAATTTTTAATTTTTTACGCTTGTTTTATGCAGTTATAATGCTGTTTTTCTTTCAGATTTTTAATATAGATCTATAAATGTATCAGATTTTTGATACATTATACATTGAAAGTTTTAAATAATCATGGTATAATTTTAAAAAAGTATATATTCTTTTTGTTAGATAACTATCATCGCTTTTGTATCCGTAATGAGATAATTATTAAAATGGATAATAATTTCCTTTTACGTGTCTCTACTTCCTTTATAGCCTAAGTTACAATTTCCTTTTACGCCATCACTATAATTTATTTGTTAACGATTTTATCTGTTATTACCTAAACTTTCTTTCATCTTCTAACCGCGCTATTTAAACTTATAAATAATTATCTTTAGGAAAATCACATTAATCTTACTAATTAGGTTTGAGCGTTCTTCCTTTAGAATATTAAATGCTTAAACTTTATTATTTTTTTTTCATCCAGTGTTTAGTCTAAGTACTATGTACAAGAATTTCTTATTCAAATTATAAAATAATTTTTTGAAGGCAACCGAGTTGTAACAGTGATTATAAATCCCGTTTTCTTTTTTTTTTAATTTCACTGTCTATGAAATTAATGAAGACAAAATCTTGACAATCAGGTTGCTCTTTTTAAATTTTAAATAGGTAGAAATAGACAGAAGAGAATTAATCAACATGATGGATAAATTTTGCTATTTATCTGATGCAGACATCTTCAGGTGTTAAGAAGAACGTATCATTTCTATATATTTTGTTACCCCTTTGCATCAATGCTTTCTTGGTACTTTTTTTTAGCACCAATCAAGTTAGTGTGTTAGGGATTGTATTCTTATCATTTTGCTGACCACGTAAAACATCATCATTCGAGATTTTTTTTCGTTCTTTTCGTTTATATAATTATTTGACTTAGAGTTTATATTTTCTTACAAATTAAACTTTATTTTATCTAATACAGTGCTTCTCAAACTTTCAATATTCGCGACCCAATATTCACTCATAATTTTCATCGCGCCCCCCTCCATACAATAACAGTGTATTGAATGCAATAATACTATACTTTGACGCTAAATCTACAATACGACTCTAACCTCTTAAGTGCCACCGACGTATATAAACGTCTCGCTCAGTCAAAACGTTAATTTTCTGGACGTAAATATACGTCTTTCCGAAGCACAATCTTTTCTGTGCACTGCTATCCATAAAATTGTTCCGAAGGCTTTGGAATGCAATAAAAGGACCTTGACAGTGTTTGCGAAGGATTTACTTATTTCAGAGGATTTGCTTATTTATTCCTTTTCCCCCCCCCCCCCTTAGAAAGCATCAAAATACGCTCGTCTACGTGAAAGACGGTGGCATTGGGGAGCGAATCGTGTAGCTTTTAATCGGTAGTTAAGGGGTTAATTATAAACCACACAAACTAAAAGGTAAGTGTTAATACAAGCCCTTGGGGTCACTGATAATTATCGAACTTGTTCTTAACTTAGTATTGTTAAATTAATAAAAAAATGCATTGTACAGTACTGATACATTTAGAATTGTATTATATCAGCGTAAATGTGTATTTTATCTTTTATTATATCACAAAGTATTTTGTTTGTTTACTTTCAGTATAAATTAATAATTTTCTGAGTAATCTTTTGTTTTCAACTTTTCAATATGCTCGCGCCCCCCTCGTAGAGTTATCACGCCCCTCAAGGGGGGCGCGCCCCACAGTTTGAGAAACGCTGATCTAATAGTATAATAAATATGTTATACGGTTGCCGTATTGGTGTATTTTTACCCGAAGCCACAATAACGTATAGAGTGTCCGAAAAATATGACTACACTTTAGAAAATTAATTAAAAATAAAGAAAATTTTTAACTTACACGATTTCTTATGTTCTATAAGGAAAATATTAAAGTTTCTGTTTAATGAAATGCAAATTAGATAGCACAACGTCCTTGTGTTTAAACATTCTCTTTTCAAAATGGCTTCACCACAATAAGAAGCTCAAGTTTCAGCATGGTTTATCCAATTTGAATCTGCAACATAGATACATCGTAAATGCGCCACCACAACATTGGAGTTTGGAAATGAGAAAAAGTTCCCTGGGCGATGGATGGGAAGAGGAAGTCTAATAACGTGACCACCTAGATCTCTAGACATGATTCCTTTGGATTTCTTCTTGTAAGGATACGTGAAAACACTGTTTACCAATTTTCAACTAGTGACAATGATGAAATGAAAAGTTGGACGACTACTGTGACCATTCAGATTGCTGATCCTGCAATGCTTCATAGAACGTGGCTAAAAATCTCGTATAGACTTGATGTTCTGCTTGCGACTAATTGTGCGCTCATTCAAATCGTGCAATAAAGCATTGTAAAAAAACTTTGATATTTTCTTTATGGAATAATATAAAAACCGTAAGTTAAATATCTTTAATTTATTTGTTTATTTTTCAATTTCTACTATTAGTTCACACACTCCATTTATATTTATTTATTTATTTATCTTGGTGGAATTTTCAATCGTTAATAAAATAAATTTTAAAGCGCTCAATTGAGCTGAAATTTCATATACATGATTATTTTGGATGACAATACAATAATTTAATTGATTAAAACTAATTATTTAAAGAATTACAAATACCGCCACGTTGGCATCATTTTTGGCGACTTGTGCCAAAACTTGAAAAGGTATTTTTCTCACGTTTTAAAGCATTTAGTTGACGATAATAATAATAATACGATACTTTATGATAATTAATAATATGATAATACGATACTTTAATGATAATTAATAAAAATTAATTACCCCTTAATGTTGTGATTCTGTCCTATGTATATGCATATTTATATTAATTGTAACTATTCAATAAAAAGTAGCTAAAATAAAAATTTTCTTTGTTGATCTAAGTAGGAATTGACTTAAATTTTTTTTATGTTACTTGTTTTTTTATAATTAATATTTAAAAGTATAGTAATACCCGAACACCCGGGTATTATGTAGTTTTCGAACACCCGGTATAACAAATTATTGATTATGTAAGCAGGGGTTTAAAAATATAGGGATTTTAAGGCTCTAGTGCGGGGAAGGGCATTAAGTCGATCTCGATCGACTGGTGGACCACCAAGACATTTTGGGGTGACCACCTGAAAATTAGCAGTTAGTAACTATATACCGAAATACTCAAGATTGGCTAAGAGAATTGCAGACTAAGTCTTTTTCTGGTTATAACTACGAGAACTAACTTCAGATGAAAAGGTTTTATTTTTTAATTGTTTGTTAATAAATGTATCCCCCTTGATATTATTATATTTGCGGCTATAGCCGGTTCGGTTGCGTGGTTTGTTTGTCGCTGGCCTTCTATATATCTATAGTTGCGGGTTCAGCCCCGGCCCAAGTCGGTGGATTTTCATGATGCGGAAAATCGACAGCGGCCTTGTCGTATGATTATACGGTATGAAAAAGATCCCTAGAGTGTCTGTTTGGCTTGGGAGCTCTCGGCAAAATTAAATCCTTGTACAGGTTCGCATCGCCAGAGCTCAGGTGGTGCCTCCTCCTATGGGAGTCAAAATTACTAGCGGTGATTGGTATCCGCCTATATGGTACCGCACTAAAGAGAGATACCAGCTTCCGAGGTATGTACTAGGTCTGCAATGGTAAAATACCAATTGGAAGCCCATTAGAAATTTAAAATAAATATTTGTGGCTGTTATTATTATGTTTGTACCTTGCGCTTTGCTTTAAACGCCGTTTTAAAACTGAGATTTTTTTTTATTTTGGAATGCATTATATGTTTACTTTAGTATGTTCAGTCGAATTATTTCAGCTTTATTCTATGTTTTATGTCCCTAATAAATTTGGTTTTGATATCTCTTGTGCATTTTTAATAGCTAGCAGTGGAATTCACCCAGTATAACCAGTACTGGCATTATAGCCAGTGTAATTCAGGATAATAAATTACTTTTTGCTGATAAATCGTAATTTGATATCTAGAACTTTTTTCAATATGTTGAAATGGGAATATTTTCTAAGCGTAAATTAAACAATAGGAATTGCCTTAACTGCTGTTTAAAAGCCCACTCAGTTAAGAAAATCTCATAAAGCGCATGCTGCTTGGACATGTCACATAGAGGATCTGGTGTATCACAACATGCTTTGAAAAAGCAGGATAAGAACGAGGTTATTGAAGAGATTTACAATTAAATAAAAAGTAAGTTTAGAAAAACAAAGCAACGCTTTTATGGTCAACATTTTTTCTATTTAATTAAACTTCTACATTCTATGCATCAGAATTATAATTTATATAATTAGTTTTTGTTTAGCATGGAAATTTCGAAAGTAAGCTTCGTCATTTTTTTTTGAAAGGTAAAAAAAGTAATTACCATAAGAAACCGCATCTGTTGCCGGTTCAACGACGGAAGCAGCGTCATTCTGGAAAGAATGACGCATGCACAGAGCATCGAAGAAGAGAGAACAGCAGTGGACCGCCGTACCTGATGACAGTCAGACCTGTTCCGACAATGTGGCCACCCGTGGACATGAGCGCTGTTATTCAGCATGAATGGACCCGTGGAACGTGTGTTCGACATTTATGGATGCCTACAGACCATGTATGGTGAAGAAGTCATGTCTCGTCAAATGGTTGGTCACTGGTGTTGAATGTTTAGGAAAGGAAGTCAGACCATGGAAGATGAAGGTCGAAGTGGGTATCCCTCCACAATTACGAATGAAAACATTGCCCCATCTACAGTGGCGTAATAGAGAATATTACCCCCCCCCCCCCTGCAAAGTCAGATTTCGGACCTCAAGCCGGATCTTACAAAGGATTTCAAAACCATAACATCAGGTTTTGGGCCCCCTAGAATCCTACCCCCTTCTCTATGTGATGCGGAAATGTATGTTACGCCACTGCCCATCGGACTTTCACCTGTTCCATGCATTGCAAGTTGCATTAGGGGACGTAACTTCTAAAACAATGCTGAGGTGGAGCTGGCAGGAGGAACCACAATTCTTTGCATCGTAGGGCGCCGGGTTTTACCTGAGCGGTTTCTTCAAACTGATTGCATGCTACTACATATGTTTTGATGTCGGGGGTGACTATGGTGGCCTTGCATGTTAATACTTTTCAAATCGTTTTCCAACCTATCTGATTCTACACTTTACTTCAGGGCATTTCTTAAACATTGACTTACTGTCACCTTTTTGTGTGAAATGTTTGTATATGATTATTTCTATTCTATTATTGTACCTAAGCGAATTTTCTAAGAGAAAGTGTGAATGAAAGAAAGAGAAGAAAATGGAATCTTGATTACAATAAAATAAAAATAAAAGCTTGTCATTATTAGGAAAGAAATGAACTAGTGAAATATATTTAAAAAAGATGCCAAAATGGATAAATTTTCTCTTCATCCTAAAGAGTAATGTTTTCTGTATTTTTATATAATTCGCTTAACCAGTAATTTCTTTCCCTGTCAACCTGTTTTGTCTTATAGTGGTTGGTTAGGAAAACTCTTATTGTTCATGAAATTTACAATGAAACTGGTAATTTGTTCGGATAGTCATAATAATACGAGGGTGAGTCGGAAAGTAAGTTTCCCCTGTCGACTGGGGTCAGAGTTGTGTATGAAAGTCAAAACATACAATTAGACATTAATGATTAGGTATAACTTTATTTTTCCACTTAAGTACCAAGTACATTGGGGCGTTTGTCGCACCGCTTGGTAAGCTTCAAAAAGCCCTCCAAGAAAAATTCAGGGCTTTGCAGCTTTTGAGCTCTCTTATGTCCGATTCTAAGTTCTTCCACTATTCCATCGATGGTGATACGCCAGTTTACTTTAATCATGTTATCCATCTTCCTCAAAGGATCATCAGTGTTATTCTTGGATACAAGAAAGTGTCAGCACGATAGCTACCCTGACAACTGACACCGACACACATCGAACAACACATGACGGTCAGCCTGGAACATCTCGTGCATTACCATGAGGATGACAATGACTTTCTGTTTCGGACTGTGACGAGGGATGAACCGTGGGTCCACCATTTCACTCCCGAAGCGAAGGTCACATCAATGGAGAGGAAAAATCCATCATCACTTGTCCGAAAGAAGTTCAAAACAACTCCTTCTGCAGACAAAGTGCTCCTCACAGTTTTTTTGAACGCCCAAGGAGTTTTGTTGCTGGACTTTTTGGAGGTTGGAACCATCAATGCCACGCGGTACTGTGACACCCTATCGAAATCGAAAAAAGGCAATTCGGAAAAAGTGACCTGGGCTTCTTAAATCTGGCGTTCTGTTGTTGGATGACAATGCGATTCGGCGATGGTAACAAAAAACCATACTGCAACTCCGGATTGGGAGCGCCTACACCATCCGCCATATAGTTCTGACCTCGCACCAAGTGACTTTCATTTGTTTCCGGATTTGAAGAAGAATTTCGCCGAAAGAAGCTTTGAAAGCAATACTGAAGACAAACAAACTAAATGCTTTTTCCGTATCCCCCTCTCTGAATTTTTATATGTTGTAGTGCAGTGCCTTTTGAAGCTTATCAAGCGGTATAACAAGTGTGTGTTATGTCTTATCTTTAATATCTCATTCTATGGTTTAACTTTCATACACAACTCTGACCACAGTCGAAAGGGGAAACTTACTTTCCGACTCACCCTCGCATAATTCAAAAGAATACACAATAAGTTTGATCTTTCTAACCTTGTTTTTATGTACTTATGCAATCTTAATAATTACCGCATTTTATATAATAAAAGACTATTACTTACGTCAACCATTTTTTAGTTTGCATATATGTTGCCATTTGGATTGCATTATTATATTCTTTTATTATAAGTTTTTCACATGCGTAGGGATTTATTTTACAAAATGATAAGTTTCATTTGCTTTTCATGAATTTAATGCTTTCTCTCCAATGATTTAAATTACAACTTGCTCTACAGCAAGGGTGTCAAACTCAATGGCTAGATTGGGCCAAAAAAACAAGGTTTAACTTTAGTTGGGCCGGAAAAAATTCCAAATTCAAAGAAACGTAGGTTTATTCTGAATAATACATTATAATAAGCATATATAAAAGAACGAGAAAATTTAAAATTTACGTCCTGAGACACTTGATATCTCTTCTTTGCCACTGTCTTTCCTATTTCGGGAAAAATTTTGTCATTTTATGATATTACTGTGGGCCAGTATACTGGTCGGGCCGCAAAAATGTTCGTTGTAGGCCTCATGGGGCCAGCGGGCCGTGAGTTCCGACACCCCGGTTCTACATAAATCAAAAACACAAACAATTGAAAAATAAAATTTAAAGATATAATATCAAACTATAACTCGATTCTTGTGTAAACAATTTGAATTGGTGATAGTAATCACACTTCTGATAACATAGTTTGTTTTGATGAAAATCTTCCATTTGTATTGAACAATATAGAAAACCCTTAGCTAAATTTGAAATGTGAGTACCCTTCGCTTCCATTTACAATTGTGTATTATAAAAGTGAAAAAAACAGACTAAAATTGACTTTCATTTTCTTTTTACCAAAAAGGATGCCTCAGCTATGGGAATGTAGTTGTTATATTCATTTTGAGTATACATGATATTTATGTACTTGGTTATGTATATATACATCTTCTAAAGTATAAAGTACTTCTATGATATAGACATCTTGTTCCGGTTCATTTATTGAGTAGATCAAGGCTCTACTGTATTTTACCCTAATAAATCAGAAACTTACTTTCAACAGGAATTTAACATTCACATGTGAGTCATTTAGTTCTGTTTTATTTTTAAATATTCACGTAAATGATACTTGATGGCACGATTTTCAGGTGATTGATTTGAATTTCAAATGGTATATTCGAGAAACTTATTGCTTATCGCATTTTCCCTCTCCTTTTCCATCATAAAATATTTTCTGCTAGAATGAAAAATGATGTTTCTGTATGATTTATCATATTAGAGATAATTAATTAAAGCTAAAGATAAGAAGCTTTCTATTAAACCAAAGTGCCACTTTTGACATAAGGAATTCACGTGTTAATAATAAATTAAAATTTTTACACACTAATGTGATATTATTTATCTATGTAAATTGATTTTACAGATTTCATTTAAATTAATGAATTGCGTTTTGTTCTTCATAACGCGTGTGCTTTTCTATAGTTCTATAACTATCTACTTTACAGAAACAAATCTTTTAGTTACTGTTTGTTTCAAAGTAAACGTATTACTTTTTTGTTATCATGGGAATATTGCATACTTTAATTAACAGTCTCTTTCAATATAAAGTCAAAGAGACGTTGTTCTAATGCTGTTTAATATATTGACTAATAAAAGTACCGATAGAAAGCAAGAAAGAAAGACAAAAAAAAAAAA
>BMAV01021595.1:83470-99776 GCA_019973955.1 Trichonephila inaurata madagascariensis
CTTTTTTCCAAATGTTCTCCTTTTGTAAAAAATGCTTCTATTGTATTGATATTTTGCCTGTATATAGCTCAGATCTCTGTACAGAGGCTCAACTAGAATTTTTGAAACGTTTAACTTGGAAGTCGGTTTATCCATGTTTTACGAAAACAGAAGGGAGAAATTTTAAGAAAATACGCCGATAATTATTTCAAATGGTTGTAACTCTGAAAATAATGTGAATTTTTCAAAAATCATAGTTGAGTCTCTGTACAGAGGTCTGAGCTATATACAGGCAAAATATTAATACAATAGAAGCATTTTTTACAAAAGGAGAACATTTGGAAAAAAGGTTATTCTAAGTTCATTTTTTGCCAAAATACTGTACTTAAATAATTTTTTTTGTCATAATGTCCTTAAAACAATTTTATACATGTATTATAATCTAAGTGACACTAAATATCATGAAAAGTATACATGTATGCGCTTTTTTAAAATCATGGTTCCGAACGTAGTCGGATACCTTAAATATTGTTATATAGCAAAAGTGTATTAGAGCCCGACACGCGCGCGAAACTTCTTTTCTAATCTTTTATACTATGATCTAGTAAGCTCGTTCGGACATAAAATCTCAATTTCTATTTTTATACATGGTACTAAAACATTGATTGGCTTGGTGGGAGAAAATTCCCTACCACAAATTATTTTTTTCTCGTGATATATACTGGTTTATACACTACACATTTAATTTTGCATAAAATTACTTTTCAAACTTCTTTCGATGTTATGGTTTTTTTTTTATATCTTTAATTCATTATTTGAATGATTTTTGAAACGTAATTGACTCAATATGTTTTAAAGGACTCAGTCCCTCAAACTAACCAATCTACCGGTTGATTCAAAAATAATTTGACCATTTTCAGAGTATCATAAATCTTTTTTTGAATAAAGTTATTTACATGCATTTTCAATGTGGCTTCCTTTAACATAGTGCACTTTAGGGGAATGCTTAGGCCAAGCCAAAAAAGATTTCTCAACCCCCGGCGGGGGGGGCGTTTTTCTAATTTCTTCATCGCTTTTTGAAGCCTTTGAAGTGTTCTTACTTTACATCTATTTAATTGTTTTCTTCGGTATTCCCATAAAAATATTCACTAGGAACATGATCGGGGGTGATGGTAGCCAGAGGCGTCTTAAGGCATGGGCCCGGGCCCAGGGCTTCCCCCTCTGTGGGAGCCTCATTTCGCTCTCGACTCTGTCTTAGTAAGATCATGATCCGTATAATTTTAATGGGGTCAAATATTATTTCCGTACATTTTCTCCGAAAAACATAGAATTTCAAACTTCATGTCAACTGGCAAAAGTAGTGACTGTATTATTATGTGATGGCCGTTGTCCATGTCTAGGCTTAGGTTTTATACCATAAACAATCATTCAACTCATTTAGTCGAAATGCGGCCATCGGTCGAGCCAGTTTGTGCCTAGGTTCTTAGAGATTTGTGGGTCGTACATATTTATTTGTTTTCAAATTACCGTTTTCACGAGTATTTGATAATGCATGCTGTATACCAGAGGTCGCCAAACTTTTTGACTTTACGGACCAGTAAATTCATAATTTAAATCCCACGGCGGACCACTAACCGGATTTTTTAAGTGTTAAATATATGTATAAAAAGAGCTGTGACAGATGAAAGGGCCATTTCACATAAAATTGAATCAAAATTTTCATCACTGTTGACTAAGAAAAGGGTATTAACTTTTTATGAAAAGCCAAAACTGAGATCTTGATAAGGATGAATGAAATTTAGAGTTTCGTCGGACGTAGGTCGATGAGGCTTGCTTTTAGAAGCACGCTTAAATTATTATGCTGAATTTTCGCTGCAAATAGATCTATTATCCACATATTACCATGTCTGGGATCTGCATTCTTTGGGTAATAACGAGCAAAAGATTATGATTCCAAGTGCTTTTTAACTAGGGTTACTACTTGCTGGTTAACATCATTTTCCTTCATGTATTCATCAAAATTATAAAACATTTGCAGATCGTCTTAAGCCAACCATGTTTGCCACAATAATATTTTCTTTTTTGAAACGCATCCATTTCACTTCGTAGTGTGAACACCTCCTTAAGTTGTCCTTGCAAGGATATGTTTAGTTTATTTAACAAGGAAAACATTTGTCAGGTATGCAAGCTTTGCTAGGCATTCATTGATGGACAAGAATTTTTGTAATTTTGGATTATTTTGTTCGTGAAAAAATATTTTGACTTCTCTTAAAACATAACTCTTAACGTGATGGGTAAGTATATTCCACATTTTTCTGAGGACCAGTGAAATTTTCTCGCGGACCACTAGTGGTCCGGGGACCACCACTTTGGCGACCTCTGCTGTATACCGTCTATTTTTAAAGATCTCACGTAGGGCCTACTTTTGCATAGGGGCCCAGGGCCTCAAAGAGTCTTAAGACACATCCCTGATGGTAGCTATTTCTCATAAGGATGAAAACTTATTATTATTTTTTATCTTTCAGCCATTTTATAGTTTATTTTGCAGTATGACTTGATGCAGAATCTTAGTGGGGAAAAAAGAAAAAACTCTCCGTAAAGGTAAAGATGTTTACTTTCTTTGATCATGTGCTTCAAAACATTTTTCTGATAGCAATTTTAGCCCTTAGTTCTACAAAATACGCTTTTGATAAGCCTTAGAGGACATTCCCATCCATACCATAACAAAGACGGCTAACTTGCCTTTTGCAAAATAGCTGCGTTTTTGTGATGCTTTTCACCTGAAATATGTTGTATCTTCGTTTTGCCAAAGTTATCTATGTTTTGTATCTACCTTTGTGTAACATTAAATACAGAGTTCAAGATCATTTTCTACGGTATTTGCAGACATTTGATGACATATTAGATCTCTCTCTCTCATTCACTTTTTTCTCGCCAATTATCTTTACCTGGCGACAAATTGTCGATTGCGATACCTAAAGTTTCTTTGCCGAAGTTCTTTGAGGTTGAGGATTGTCTACTGCGATAAATCTTTTCAGTTTATTTTTCATTAAAGACTTTTCCTGGAGTTTTTGATTTCCAGCCAAATTTTATTTCTTTTCGAAGTTTAGATAGTAATGCATTAGAAAATAGTTTGTTTTTTTTACTTTATGATTTTTAAATGCTTTATTTATAACAGAATTTCTTCCAGAATTCTTTATTTATAAAATTCCTTCAAAAGTTTTAAAATTTCGTTCCGAGTTAGAGGATCTAATTTTGGTATTATAATTTACTCCCACTAATAAAAATAGCTAATTTAGTAATTTAAATGTTTCATTTTAAAAATAAAATCGGTAGTGAAACAATATTGAAATTAACATAAATAGTTATATGCTTTTAAAATTGGTGATATTAATTTTGAATTAACCAGTATAATTTTTATACAAACTAGGGGAAGGAAGGGGATTACTCCCTGTCCGCCTGACGGCGGACCAAACCCAATTGTACAAATTATACAACTGTTTATACTCATTGCTCAAATTGTAAAACTATAATTTACTTGCATTATATAGTTCTATTTATTTGCTCTATTTTTCGCAATATTCATTCTTGGCGCTCCTCTTCAGTTAAATTTATCATTAAGGCTGCATCGTCCAACACTTCATTGATAAAATCCTCAGACTTTGATAAACCTGCAGCTTTTACAGCTTCCTGGAAAGTTGAGTATTCAGTTCCATTCATTGTTAATAAGTTTTCGTATGAGACAACGCCTTTCTTCCCGCAACGATTCCAGTCCTGACAATCGCTGTGATATTTTTCTTCGAGAGCTTGCAATAATGTACTATTGCAACAAGATACAATCGTACACGCTGAACTGGCGACATAAATTAAACGAAACACATGGTTGCTGATTCAGCGTGTACGACACATGCGAAATCGGGATTGCCAACTTGGCGAGTTATCTTGAAAGTTGGAATTGTTGTGATAGTGCGTAATAAACTTATTACAGCAACACGAAATCTTTTTTATATAGAGAGATATAAATAAACTATGTTTTTTTATTTAATTATGATTCCCTCAAGGATACCTTTTTAATCATATATGGAACATACTGGAAAATGATTAAAAAAATCACCAGCTAAACAATGAATTGAAACTTATTTTTCTTACAAAATGCAGGAAAATATTATTTTAATAGTATCATTATTAATTTAGATAAAAGAATTGCTTTTTGATTAGCTATTTAAGTAATAGTTACGCGTTTTTGAAACAAATGAAGGGAAAAAAAAGAAAACAAAGAATTCTTTAAAATAATTTTGTGTGTGTCTGTGTGTGTGTCTTTCTTTATTTGTTTAATGACTCCTAAATAACAAACACGTGATATAATAAAACAATGACAAGCACCACAAATAAATACATAGCTTATATGAATTCAGATATACTTTCCTTCTTGTAACACATATTAGTAATCGCTAACACTCTACCCAATCTTAATTTTCAAATTCAGAGGCGCACACAAGAGAGGGGGTTAAGCAACTCTCTTAGACAAAAAGTTTTTAATTTTTAGCATAAAAATTACTCCTCGGTGCTTTCATCTCTATACGTGCATTTTAGAATATAATCCCCTCCCCCTCTCTCCATAAAAGGAATCTGTATACACCTCTGTTGAAATCAAATCAGTCTTTTCAAAATACTTAACTGTGACTTAGCTGTAAATTAACTTAATTAATTCTTAGAATATTTAAGTAAATTTTTGTTATAGTTAGAGTTATTGTATTTCCCCAGTGATGTCGATAAAGGTAGTATCCAGGGGATTCAATCATCATCCTCCAACTTAATTTTCATTAAAAAAAAAAAAAAAAATTTAAATTTTTATTAAAAAAAAAAAAAAAAAAAAAAAAAAAACAGAAATGATTTTTTTTTTAAAGACTGCGAAAATAAACATATATATATAAACTAAATACATGAAATATATTTAAAAAATTATATATATCTCTGTATATAAATAGTTCTTTTTTTTAAAAAAAAATCATTAAGACAATAGATACAAATATGTAAAGCAGAAATTCTTTTGAAGTTTTCAAAAACTTTTTCATATAAAAAGATTCGAAAATTTGTGAATCACTTAGTATGCATTGTACGAATTGTTTTTTAGAAAATCTATGCACATAAACCAGTGGCGTAGTGGAGAACATTAAGGCCCCGTGTCAAAGTCAGGTTTTAGGCCCCAAGCCGTACTTGGTATCAATCAAGCTTTGGACTTCCTAGAATCCTGCCCCTCCCTCACCCTGCAATGCTGGGGTGTGCATTACACTACTGACATAAATTGTACAGAAATTCAATAATATTTTGTTCCATACAACCAGTGCTAGTTTATCCATTGGGCGCCCAGGGGTCCGGAAAGTTGGACTTAACCAGATTTTCTGGTTATAAAATTCGACCCTCCAGTGCCAAGGGGGTCCGCAGATTTTCTACGCCCAATCGAAATGAGTTTAAATTGGCACTGCATACAACCTTTATTCTTTTATCAGTAGCTCTGTATAATAGTTAGAATTGAATCAATTTAATTTTATAGTTATAGAATAAGTTCGTCGAATTAAACAACACCTATTAATTACTGAGCGCGTGTAATTAAGTGATATTTTATGCAATAATTATCATAAAGTCTGACGTACTTTCAAAAATAATTATCTCGTTACACTCACATGAATATAACTTTATCAGAGTCGAGCCAAGTTAATCTTAGGATATTTTTATTTCAATCAAGACAATAAAATACCGATGATGTCGCCGTTCCAAAAAGGGGAAGGGAAAAAAAAGAAACAGAGGGAGAGAGAGAAAGAAAAGGTAAATTAACATCTCCTTCATTATTCAACCATTTACTAAATCTTCATTTACTATCCTGATTCATTTACCATTTCGAACACTAAAAAAGAACACCGACCAATGAAATTAAACTTCTGTAACAAGAACATTAAACACCTAAGTGAAATAAATACTTTGACTGTTGTGTGTGCCTTAATGCATTGAACTTAACTCAGTACTCCAGCGGAAAGAATCGTCCTTCATTTTATTCTTTGCCTTTAATGTCCCGATATAAATGGCGTAAGCTTAGATTAAAGCAGATTTACGATCAAAAGAGCGTCTGGTCCCAAGAGGACCACAACCTCTTTAAGTAATGAAATGATAGGAGAAAGAGGCGAGTGGATGGATTGCATGTTTTGAAGATCTAGAGCTCAGTTTCAGGGACAACTCGATTTGTGTCGAATTAATGGATATTGCGTAATATTTTTCCAAGGCTTGGTCAGTGCGACTATTACTCCAGCATTATTTGATAAAACTTTTGATATTACATTTTATTATGAATAGATTATATATAATTGAATTAAATTGGGACATTAACAGTTTAACCGCCAAATAATTTTCTGTTGCGTCAATGAGTATTGATTAGCATATTTTTAGAGATTATTTATGTATCATTCTTTGGAAAAAAATTTGAAATTTTGCATTGATATATGCCCAGAAGAGAATTTTCGTTTCGTTTTTTGTCGTTCCATAATGTTTTTTCTAATACCTGGTTAATGGTCAATTCATTCCCACCAGCTTTTGATACACTATGTCAGGGATGGAGAACTATTGGCACGCGTGCCATTGATGGCACGCGGCACAATATTTTAGGCAAGCCACAGATCAAAATGCATTGAACTTTTAGTTCAGAAACTATATTATTACAAGGAACCCTAAACTTGAAAAACAATTTCAAAGATTAAAATGTACATGAGAAATCGGACAAAGATATAATTATTGAAGAATTTATTTCCATAACTGATTCTTCAATCAAGGAATTTTCAGTGAGATTTTCTCAGTTCAAAGAATTGTCAGAAACGCTCAAGTTTATTATGTACCCTGATGTAACATTATTTGATAAACTGAGTTTGCCCCTTTTCGATTGGTTGGAAATTGAAGAATTTGAAATGCAACTTATTGATTTCTAGTCTAGTTCAATATGGATTCAAAAATGTATTGAAACAAGGAAAAAGTTGGAATGGATTGATACAGAAAGATTAACAAGCAATATAAATAATACACCTGTAACGAAATTTTGGAAACATGGAATTCGATTCCAGACACTTTTAACTGTTTGAAGAAGCTTGCTCGTGCTATTTTAACCATATTTTCCTCTAACTATATCTGCGAGTGATTATTTTCAGAGATGAATAGCATAAGTTATTCGTCATCTAATCTGCAACAACAGAAGTCACACTTATGTTACTTAAATTTAATTACACGTATAACTGAAACATTTACTACTACTACTGTGCGCAAAATGTATTTTTTCGTAGTAAGTAAAGAATTTTTTGATGTTTAGTATTTAGTTTTATTATTTCCCCAAAAATCACAAGTAAAAATTATTTGATGGCACGTCTATACCTCACTAAGCATTTCTTTAGGAAAAAATGGCACGTTGATCCATAAAGGCTCGCCACCCCTGCACTATGTTATTAAACAAGAACAGGGGTCAATATTAGAGTTTCTACGGCAATTAGGCTGTCATTTACTTGTACAACTTAAGGTATCCGACTACGTTCGGAACCGTGATTTTGCAAAAGTGTGTAAATGGATAATTTTTATGATATTTAGTGTCGCTTAGATTAAAAAATGTATATAAAATTGTTTTAAGAATAGTATTACAATAAAAAATTATTTAAGTACAATATTTTGACAAAAAATGAACATAGAATGACCCATTTTCAAAATATTCTCCTTTTGTGAAAAATGCTTCTATTATAATAATATTTTGCCTGTATATAGCTCAGACCACTGTACAGAGGCTCAATAAGAATTTTTGAAATATATAACTTAGAAGCGCCATGGATAAACATCCATGTTTTATGACAATAGAGGGGAGAAATTGTAAGAAAAAAACGCCGATAATTATTGCAATTGGTTGTAACTCTAAAAATAATGGGAATTTTTCAAAAATCATAGTTGAGCCTCTGCACAGATGTCTGAGCTATATACAGGCAAAAAATTATTATAATAGAAGCATTTTTCACAAAAGGAGAACATTTTGAAAAAAAAGGTTATTCTAAGTTAATTTTCTGCCGAAATAGTGTATTTATATAAATTTTTTTTTGTCAAAATGTCCTTAAAATAATTTTATGCATGTATTCTAATCTAACTGACACTGAATGTCATGAAAATTATCCATTTATGCGCTTTTTTAAAATCAAGGTTCCGAACGTAGTCGGATACCTTAATAAATAAAACTTTAAAAATCCTTAATTTATTATTTGTTCAGAGTTATACTTAAGACACTAAAAAGAGAGACCAGTGCTGGATTACTCATTAGGTGGAGTAAGCAATTGCCTATGGGCCCAGCGCTTTTTAGGGGCCCGCAAGAGCGAGTTCTGTTTTCTGTTAAAACAGGCTGCAGGGCCCCGAGAAGACTGCCTAGGGGCCTTCATGTCGTTTAATCCGACACTGAGAGAGACTTTACGTAGTTATCTTTCCCTCGCAGCTATTTCAGAGTGGTGTTGGTACATGTAACACATATAGTTTATTTCTGTACACGAGAACTGTCAATGAGAGTTATAAAAGCTTGCCTACCTCGTTTGGTTGAGGCAGCTATTACAGATCTAATTCAAGGGTTATATAATTAAGTCAAATCCCGCCAATCGGAATTGAAATTTAATGCACAAACTGATTTTTGGAATATTGCATTGCTGGCCACCGTAAATGCAACACCAAGAAAGAGAAGAGATAGCACAACAAAATTTATTTTGTAGATAACATGTTGACCAAGTATCAAATGATTAAATTTATAGACTTCTGTGAAGTGTGGTTCCTGCCAGAATCAGTAGCAAGAGTAGCCACCATTGTTGGAGATCCACGCTGCCACACGCCTCGGCATTGATTCAAAGAGACTTTGTATGTGTTCTTGGGGTACAGCAGACCAAGAAGCTTCCACACGTTGCCAAAGTTGATCTGGTGTGGCAGCTGAGGGTGTAATTTGGATCAATCGTTGAGCAACCATGGAACACATGTTTTCTATCGGCGAAAAATCCGGAGAGCAAGCCGGCCAGGGAAGCAATTCAATCTGGTGATTGACGTGTGTGCGCATTATGCGTGCCACGTGTGGTCGCACATTATCCCGTTGGAATATGACTGTGGCCAAGCCCTGAAGGTAAGGAAGGACAACTGGCTCCAACACCTCGGAGATGTAGTGCTGGCTGTTTAAAGTACCGGCAATGCATACTAGAGGAGTGCGAGAGTGATATCCAATACTGCCCCCATACCATAATACCCGGTGCAGGACCAGTGTGGAGGTGCATAACGCAGCTGTTCAGAATTTTCTTTCCACAGTGTCTCCAGACTCGAATCCGACCATCGTGGTGTGGCAAACAGATGCGTGACTCGTCAGTAAAGACAACTTCATTCCATTCTGCCGCCCACATCCTTCTTTCATCGCACCATTGACGGCGGAGACGTCTGTGGTTCTGCGTCATTGTAGACCAAGCAATGGACGTCTTGCGGACAGACCAATCTACTGTAAACGGCGTCGAATGGTACGCGCAGACACTGAATGATGCGTTACAGACTCAATGTGCTGTGCTATGGTTCGTGATGTGACTGAGCGATCCGTCACTGCCATGCGCACAATTTTCCTGTCCTCACGTGAAGTGGTGCACTGAGGTGGATGCGATCGACCACGTCGGTCCGAGGTACCCTCCTGAATCCAACGGTCCCATATCTACATTACAGTTGTTTGGTTTCGTCCAACACGACTATCAATTTCCCTGAAAGATAATCCGCAATCTCGGTAGGCCACTATTCTTCCTCTGTCGAACTCGGATACTTGATCAAAAGCTGATCGCTGTTTTCTACGAAACATAACTGATCGTTTTTTGAAAATTCCACAAGAAAAACACAATTGCCGAACTTGAAATCATCGAAATCTCCAAGCCTTAAATAGCGCTTTGAGGTGGCGCCACAGGCGTGCGTGATGTGCGTCTGCACTGAAATTCTAATCATTTTCATATCTCACCTCCGCTAATGCATGTTGTAAATTTCATGTTATTTGCATGCTTCCTTCAGGGTGTTGCATTTACGGTGGCCAGGAGTGTATAATGAATATTTCATAATATCCTTAGGATCAAATCAATGTTTATGTCCCAAAATGCTTTTGTGGGATGACATTGGACATGGCATTGATTTGACGAAATCCGGAGATCTCAGCTGTTTACAATGCCAAGGACTCGGTTACTAAAAGCCATTTCACTCCAGGGAACTTACGAGCTACTTAATTGAACAAGCAGATAACCGTGAATGTAGCGTACGTTAGGCTGGTTTCACACAAGGCAACTTCATGCTAATCAACTTTTCTGTTATTACTCCTAATGTGAAGAGGGGAGAAAATTTCTTTCACACGCGGATGCAAAGTTTACTGTAAAGGGAGTGCCGAACTCATCGGTACAATGAATGAGTCCGAAAAAGCAATAAAAAGTTTTCTTTATTTTCAATACACAAACAAGCACGTGTGAAGAGCGTAGTTCCCACAAAATCCTTTTAGTTGAGTCAACTAATAGGGAGGAGAACGCGGTTTTTTCGAGATCTAAAGGGAATGGTGCAGCAGAAAGTGGCAGTTGACCATTTCTATTCATACTAGCTCCCGAATGTCTGCTTCTTCTGTTATGTGTGGCACAAGTTGACTGGTGTGAAAGGGCCCTTAATTTTGAACAGAAATTGCCTGTCTTCCTTCACATGTATGAGCTCCCCACGCACCATGTTGTCAAGGCTTGCAAAAACCTAGTTCTCCTTCTCACTGGTAGAATCCCCTACAAGGATAATGTGGAAGCTACGATCTTCACTTGTGTGTGACAACTTAGTTTATCGAAAATAGAAACACTTTTAATGTTTACAACGTGAAGCTTCGTCATCGAAGAAGTCCGAAAACTAAAAAAAGTCAGAATTACTTATTAAAGAATTACTTTCTTATTGAAGTCAGACTTACTAACACAAAATTAAGAGAAATGAAGCTCAGATAGAAGTGACATGCTAGTTTTATTCGGATTTCGACAATGGGAACTTACTAAACAAATTGCAATTTTTAAGTTAGTTTCATTTTTTTCCCCTTAGAGCTGAGAGGTCACGAAGTTTTTGATAAAATTTTACATTTAAAGTTTTGAACTGCATAATATGTAAATAGATATCTAATAATAATATGTAATAAAGGCTCTTACTTCAGGCAATCGTGAAATTTAAATGTTCATGTAAGATTTTTAAAAAATAAGTAATATTTTTAAGTTCTAGGCTTTTTTTCGCGCGTACCGTTATGTAAAAGTTATTTAGTATAAATTTCGATTGTGAATGTTAGAGAAAAATTTACAGATTTAAAAAGATATAATTCAAAGTGAAGTTTTACAACAGAGACAACCCGTACGAATTACGTTACTCTCAATAAAGTACGTAATACTAGTGATGTGTTTTGGATGTTGCAGTCTACTAGTTTGTATTTAAAAATGAATTCATTTTTTTTATATACCGTCAATTTTGGGCACCGTTGCTGCTATCGTCAGAAATTCTTTTTATCTTGTCTCTAAAAGGAAAAAATGATTATTATTAACTTATTTTATAAACACAAAAATGTGACATTAAAAAAATCAAATAACTTCGTTTAATTATACACATAGCACATAACTATTTAACCTGGCATAGAATCAGCAATCTTTTATTCAACGTGAATATACGAATATTTGCATACTTAGAAAGATACAAAGGGCCATTTCATATTCCCTCTTGGGGAGGAAAGTCAATTTGCTCTTAAGGGATTTTCTCAGCGATACTTAGGAAAGATTGTTTTCTATAGCCACTGCAGTTGATAGACATTCCCTGTTGTATTCAAAGTCATTCGGAACGTTTTCCGTTGAGATCTTCGACAATCTCTATTTGAGATAGTGATTCAATTTGCCGCACACTCCGTAGTGGTTTATTTCACTCACTCTGAGTTTTTACTGAGAATGTCTTAGATTCTTTATGGACTGTATATTCAACCAATAGCATTAGGCTGTGCTCAAGGACGTATTAAGAAATCCGACTACGTTCGGAACCGTGATTTAAAAAAGGCGCATAAATGGATAATTTTCTTGATATTTAGTGTCACTTAGATTAGAATACATGTATACAATTGTTTTAAGGACATTTTGACAAAAAAAATTATTTAAATACAATATTTTGGCAAAAAATTAACTTAGAATAACCTATATTCCAATTGTTCTCCTTTTGTAAAAAATGCTTCTATTGTATTAATATTTTGCCTGTATATAGCTCAGACCTCTGTACAGAGGCTCAACTATGAATTTTGAAAAATTCACATTATTTTCAGAGTTACAATCATTTGAAATAATTATCGGTGTATTTTCTTAAAATTTCTCCCTTCTGTTTTCGTAAGACATGGATAAACCGACTTCCAAGTTATGCATTTCAAAAATTCTAGTTGAGCCTCTGTACAGAGGTCTGAGCTATATACAGGCAAAATATTAATACAATAGAAGCATTTTTCACAAAAGGAGAATATTTTGAAAATGGGTCATTCTATGTTCATTTTTTGTCAAAATATTGTACTTAAATAATTTTTATTGTAATACTATTCTTAAAACAATTTTATGTACATTTTCTAATCTAAGTGACACTAATTATTATAAATATTATCCATTTATACGCTTTTGCAAAATCACGGCTCCAAACGTTGTCGGATACCTTAAGGCATGGGAAAACTGGGCCCGGGCCCAGGGCCTTGGCCACTAGGGGGCCCCATCTCGTTCTCGACTCAGTCTTAATAAGATCATAATTCGAATAACTTCAACAGTCAAATGTTATTCCAGGTTATATTATCCGAAACCTGGTAATTTCAGACAATATGTCAACTGGTTACATGTGATGACCTTCGTTCGCGTATAGTCCTAGGCCTACCACAGTACACTATCATTACTCATTCAGTGTAAAGCTGGCAGTCGATCGAGTTGATTAGTGCGATTGTAAGTCATGCACATTTATACGTTGTGGGCTATTGTTTGCTTTGTACTGTCTGTTTTAAGGGTCATAGGTGGACCTATATTTATGTAGTGGCCCAGTACCTATTTTTGAGTAGGGTTCCAGGGCCTCAAGAAGTCCCTGGCTGTGCTGTCATTTAGTGTTAAATTTCCGAGTCACCATTAAGGCTCAAGCTGTTGGTTACCTTGGAGATGGTGATGATTTGGCTATCTTCAGGTTCGGAGACCCACATTTTTGTGTAATACGTTTGACGACTAAGCAGTAAGCAGGATTTTATTTGGCACACATTCCGTGTGTTTTAAAAATATTACATAATTTAGCATAATTTGGGGGCATTGAATTAGTTTTAATATTTTCTTCCAGTGTATTGATGAATAAAATTCAAATTAGCGACACTTTTCAGACAATTAAAGAATTAAAGAGGAATGAAAACTAAATTCTCAATTCATTAATATATACAGATCTACATGTATTTTTAAAATCTGCTTATTACTTATTTATATTAAAGTGATTGATTCATTTTTTTTCTGTACATTTTATCTTTTAAACCTTTATATATAAAATTAAAAATTAATTAATTTATATTTATTGATATTTCTAAATTTTAAGGATATATTCTGTAGGATACATATCTGTTACAAAACTTAAATTATATATATTTTTTATCTGAAAAATATTTCTGGTTTTTGTTCTATTTTCTAACGTTAGCTGAAGATATACCAGCATAGCAGATACAAGAACTTTATAAATAATACTTTCAATTCATTTAAGATATTAGGACCTTAGCCACTGCTGAAATAATTTACCACTTTTCTAAAAGACATTTTTGAAGTAAATTTATTCGTAAAAAAATAAAATTTACTCTAAAAATATTGTAAATTCTGTTATAATAGTTGGACATGTGCAGGCGTTGTTATAGAACCCACATTGATCTATATTTATTAATCGAATCTAGGTTTTCGAACTTTTTTGCTTATAATAGTACACAGATATTATAAAACGATTTTTTTTTTGGTTTATAACACACGCACGTTAACTAGCTGAAGGTTTGAACTAGGTTTGAAGGTTTGAAGGTTAACTAGTTGAAGGTTTGAAGGTGAACTTTGGTCAGGATTTGAATATGTGTTAGTAATAATAAAAAAGCTTCAACTATGTACTAAATTTTAAAACACGATTCTGGGACAATAAACAACATTAGTGAAAGGATATTTAAAATTAAATACTAGATATGTAGATGGAAAACTTTCCAGCAAATTCTCAGAAATTGTTTCTCCCTTAATATAGTTTTTTCTGCATCGCGTATTGCTGCCCCTTAAAAATTTCAGCGCTACTAGCTTGTCTTTAGTGCTTCGCATCTATGATTTTTGAACCAAATACACAAGTTTAAAAACTTCTATGTTGGAGACTTCAGATTTTCTACAATTATTAAATGAAATATTGGCAGATTATTCGTGCTAAATCTAACTGGATTTTAATGACCTCGCTCAGCTTTGTAAGCAGGCTTGGAGAATCTGATACCAGCTCATGGGCTGTTGTCTTTTCTTCCTATGTGTGCTCTAAAATTATATATTCGTTATTACAGCTCATTAAATAAAATTAAATTGATTTAGGAATGAAAACGAGCTAGATGCAAGGCTTAAAATTTTCTTAAATGGAATCCAAACACATATAATGTTGTGCTAAAATAAAACATAATTTTAACAAACAATATTCATGTTAAATATTTAATGTTTCATGTTAACAATATTCACTCAATCATGTGGATTGTGAACCTGTTTATCTAAAATAGAGAAAACTCTCAGTTTAGTTCTCCGCCAGAAACCTATTATTTGATCTTTCAAATAATTTACCCTAGTTGCCAAAAACGGGAAACTTAGAAGCTTTAGCTTTAATTTCTTCAGTTTTTTCCTTTATCTTTTCTATCTTACCTGTTCAGTGCTCCTAGTCCCCCTCCCCCTTATTTGTTCTTCTTTCTCATCTGTTCAGTGCCCTAGTCTTTTTCCTTAACTATTCTTTTTTACTTGTTCAGTGCACCTAGGTTTCTTTTTCTCACACGAACTGTGGCAAATAGTCGGTATGGAATGGAGGATTATACCTCGGGACGTCATCATTTCTACATTGACTCTGTATCTAGATGTGTTGTTTTGTATATCTGCGCAAGCGGTGGTCTTTTAACTTTCTGATCACATGATGTTCTCTTTCTATGTTGTGAGTATTGTTTCAAAATAAGCATGATTTATTATTCGTTGCGGTCTCTTTCTGTTTACCAAAAGATTCTGCACTTCCTGGTAACTCCTTTTCGATGTCGCTTAGTAAATCTCGGTCCCTACACAAGGCGAGGTTCTCAAATCGAACAATACTGGAGGTTATTTATAATGAGAAAAGTGTGCAATAAACCACTACAACTTCAGTAATTCCTTCTGAAATAATTATACCCATCATTGTTATTTTAAAAAAGAAACAGACACATATACAGCAGTTGGAAGAAACTGTGAGTATCCCATTTTTGTAGTTCGTGTGGAATTTTTTGATTCTTGATTGTTATCTCTTGGGCATGTCTGAGTGATTCCATTTGTCTTATTTGTTAAGATGTCAGGTAATCAGATGAATGGAAATGAGATTATGACAAACTAATATTGTTAGATGTCTTAATGTGTCACGTAATCTGATTCAAGATTCTGGGATGAATAGAAATCCTAAAATTCAGCCTCAAGAAGTCTTGTTCCAGATCACCCAGAAGTTTCAGCTGTTGCCCAAGATCGCTTTCTATGTCTTTTGGCTCCAAACAGGAAGAACACTACTGCTCTTCAACTCATTTTAGAATATTATTCAGTTGTAGGAACATCATTTGCTACAGCGCGGATGTCTTCATTATTAAGGGGTCCACTCAAGACAATCCCTCGTACGTTCCCCTGTTAATTGACGACATAGATGTGTTTGTTTACATTAGGCAACTCGTGTAGGTTACACGGAAAACATAGATAGATATATAGAGAGAGAAATGAGCTTCTGTATTCCCAGTTTATTTAGGAGAGATTTATTCGTGAGTTGATCTGGAGAGAGTAGGGCAGCAAATATTACAAATCTAACATTGTTGAAAGAACAGTTATAGAAAAGATGGAATCACACACATACTTGGTACTGGAATCTCTGGATAATCACAGTGACCTGTATTTTTCCATTGTGGAGTTCAGACAGTTGAGAAATATGGATACGAAATCCTCTACATCCTCTAATTACATGCCATTGGTGATGGCCAGTGGCGCACACAAGGGAGGGGTCCTGGGGGTCCGGG